>JANHFL010001475.1:118833-145808 GCA_032468155.1 Oxyrhabdium leporinum
CCCTCCAGTGTCTCCAGCAGAGGAAGTTCTCGATGCCTCCTTGCCTTGTGATCACATGCATTTTTGCTAGTAGTTTGTTTTGCTAGTCCTCTTCCAGCAAAAACAGAGCTTAGGAGGGGAGTGCATGGCCCGCCCGGGTTCTGTTTTCAGCTGCGACAGCTCCTGCAGCCCTCTGCCAGAGAAAACACAGCTCAGAAGGCTGCACGCAGTCCTCCCGAGCTCCGTTTTTGCTGGCAGAGGCATTGTGGGATAGTCCTTTATTATTTCCAGGGGGTGGCCCCACGGGCCAGATCTAAGCACCCCACGGGCCAGATCCTGCACCTGGTCCTTGAGTGACACTCCTGCTCTAGAGCATGAGGGCCCAGCCTGCTGTCACATGTGGCCCTGGACAGCTAGTAATGCAACCCTACAAGAGTGTAATCATTTAATATTATTGTGTGATTTAAATACACTAACTATATTATATATTTTAAATTTGGCCCAGGACAATTCTTCTTCACTCAATGTGGCCTAGGCAAGCCAAGAGCTTGGGCACCCATGCTCTATATGCTTTGGCTTTAACTTCATTACCTATGCAGATTTGAAGGAGGGACTGCATCATACTTAAGAAAAAAGCAGAGATTAAACTATTTTGGATGCTTAAAGAAGTTTGTCACTTAATATTGTAGCACGTTTATTTTCATCTCCCTTTTTCATCTTGAAATATTACTACATTTTTATTGACTAACAGAAGTAGGAAAATTGGGAGAGATTTCATGTAAATTTACTTACAACTAGAACTATTGAAGTCTGTCAAGCTATGTAAAGTATGTTGCCGGAAATGCATCTTGTGTGACCAACAATTTTCTTTTCTTAATATAAAGATCAAGTTGCCATTAAGGTGAGTTTAATTCTTAGTGATTGCATTCTTCCAGGAAACTTTTCTGGAATTCCTAGGCAGTCCTATTTCCATGTACTCAACAGAATTTACCTTCTGTTTACCTTTATGTATAAGATGGTTTGATATTAGTATAATAATCTCTTAAGGCAATATCACTGTATCCTTCCTGCAAATGAAGTCTGATCAGAATCAAATACAATAGATCTCTTATATAAGAATCTGCTCATGTAAAACCTCAAAAGCCTCCTTTTAAATATGTCACTTCATTGAAGCAAATAAATATATCTTTTCTACAAGTGAAGTCTGAGCAAGTTAAAGACAAGATAACCTTTATTGTCACTTTTTTCTGTGAATATCCTGGCACACATTAAAAAATGAAATTCTGATGCCCACTTTCAAAATTACACACACACAAACACACACACATATATTAATCACAAACCATTTAGAATACATAGTGGAAAAAAGAATCTTGAAGTGTACAAGGTTAAATGTCATAGTGTCTCTTAAATAAGCTTCTATGTTTATTTAGATGCTAAAATAATGTTCTAGCACAGGGCTGTCAAACTCCCGGCCTGTGGGCCGGACGCATCACGCGCTGGCCACAACTACACCCAGTTTAGTGAAGGGGAAAAAAGTCCCAATAAGTCACGTCACACCGCCATGACAATGTGAGTTTGACATCCCTGTTCTAGCAGATCACTCTGTTGTTAGCCAGCATTTTAGTTAGCTATACACAGGTGGCAGTAATGGCAAAACACAGTTACAAAAGCAATTCTTGCTCTAGAATACATTACTACAGTACTTCCTCTCATACTTTCTTCTGTTTTATTCGGCAGAATTAGTTAAATATTTTGGTACAAAATCCAGCTAGTCAAAATTACCCTAAACTGGGAAAAGATTACTGAGGCTAATAGATTCCCCAGAATTAACATTTATTCATAAAGTACTACTTAACACTATTACTAGTATTACTATAAATAGCTCTCTCCAACTTGATGCAAATATTGTGATTCTTCTCTCCATGGTCTTTTTTCTCCTCTTATTGGTATTAGAATAAAGGTACCATAGTTTGCTTTAATGACACAAGTACAAGATCAGATCGCTCTAACATTTTTTAACCCAAGTGAGAATAAAATAAAAAAGGCTCCTCATATTTCCCATTCTCTTCTAAGATGGCTTAAAAATGACTTGGGCGGACCAACTGTAAGCTAAAAATAAATTAAATAGGCCAACCATCCATCGTTCCAGTATGCATCTGGTCTTTAAAAACCGTCACAATACATAATCAGAATACAGTATTAGAGAACTCTGTGTAATATGCAATAATGGTCCAAATTTCTCTTATTTATATTTACTGAAGTCTGTGCCAACACCTGCTCAACAGGATCACAGCCATCACAATAAACGTGTGCATTGCATAAGACACGACACTCTTAATGTTCTAAAGATACACGCCAACCATATTGTTGTTTGCCTCAAGATGTATGTTAATGTTACTTTAGAAGGAAAAATATGCATGCAGAATTCAAACCCTAATTCTTCTACAAAGGCTGTAACGCTTCCTTTAACAGCACCGTAAGCACCTGAGCCTAGAAATATCACAATTCAAACACTGTTGTAGAGTAGAAAACAGACTACTGATCAACCAAGCCAGTGTAAGAATCAATATGAAATACACAACCCCTGAGTCTCCAAATATATGAGATGAAAGCTTCCCAGGTGTGTGTGTGTGTGTGTGTGTGTGTGTGTGTGTGTGTGTATCTTTAAAATAAGAAAAATAAAAGCAGAGTAAACAATGTGACATTGGCAGAACAATTACAGTTCAGAAAGCCAAACAAAGTACTTCATCCTCAGGAATCCAGGTGCAAATGTTGGTTCCCAGAGGAAAGGAGATGGCACAAGAAATGCTGCAAAACACAGTTTCATTTCGATACTGCCTTCCTGAAATACCATATATTTAATGCTGCACAAATAAAAATCATAGTCATGTTATAATTGCAACTAGCAATGTGTTTCATATGAATAACATTTTAAGGAAGAAGCAAATACTGTGTTATAGCTATACAGGTATATAAAATAGAGAAAACTGATACTATGGAGGTTAAATTACTCTTGGCTATGGAAACATAGCTGTAATTAGCAACCAGTCTGAAGGAGGAAGAGGTTGCTAAGAGCTATTTGTGTAACAGACAGCTTCTTCAATAAAGGCACAGAAGGGGTAATATGAACGCTTCTCCTAAACTATTCTAAAAGCTGGCTTCTGATTCAAACATATCTTTAGCTTTGTTGCTAAATATCAGCCTGCCGGTAGAGTTAAAATTTAGAAGCAGCAGTAAAACTGGATAAAATCATTTGGTGGAAGAACAAGTAAAAGAGGAGCAAGGAAAACAGAAAAATGAAGAGAAAACCAAGAGTTATTACTTGTGACTTGAAATAGAGAATTTTAACAATCTTACTGCATGGCTCCACTGGAGACCCAATGAAGTGTACTGTCCATATTACTCAGCAATATATTTAAAAGAATCCCAACCATTTAATTCTACATTTCTTCCGGGAGCTCAAAGCAATTTACTTTAAAAAAAAAAATAATAATCACCCAACTCTATGATATATACAGATATTCCTCGACTTACAACCATAATTGACCCCAAATTTCTGTTGCTAAGTGAGACATGTGTTAAGCGAGTTTGCCCATTTTACGAACTTTCTCGCCACCGTTGTTAAATGAATCACTGTAATTGTTAAATTATCAAACTGTTGTTAAGTAAATCTGGCTTCCCCATTATCTTTGCTTGCAAAAAAGGTTGCAAAAGGGACCCATGGACACTGCAACCGTCATAAATACATACCAGTTGCCAAGCATGCAAATTTTGATCACATGATCGTGGGGATGCTACAGTGGTCGTAAGTGTGAAAACTGGTCATGCGTCGCTTTTTTCAGTGCTACTGTATCTTTGAACGGCCACTAAATGAACTGTTGTAAGTTGAGGACTAGCTGTACTAAGCTGAATTTGATAGCCCCAAAGTCACCTAACGAAGTTTCCAGGGCTGAGGATAAATTTGAATCTGGGTTCCCACACAGGAATCCTTGTGATAGCCAGCTCCTCTTCAGGAATTATTGACAAATCTCCATAGAACTGTGTAACATTTTGGCTTTAAAGCCATTTTGGCTTCATAGAATGCTCCAAAGCACCTTTTTGTCTTTGAATATGAAAAACTAAGTACTGAATAATTTGGTTACATGGTTTTCTCCCAATTTTTACTGTCGTTCTAATTCTATAACCACCTATTCCTTTTTCCAAGGTTACACTCAACTCTTTTATGTCAACAGCATCAGAAAGTTACTTCCTTGCGCTTTATTAATTAAAAGACCATGGTTCCTTTTTGGCCTCACAATGATAACTTCACTTTGACAGTATTCTCTTCATAACTGCGTTCAGAAATTTTAATCAGCACTGGTCAGTTCTTGATACAGCAGTTCAAGAAGTAGCCTGGAATCCTGTAGGACAGTTAATTTGATTCCTCCTACTTTCTTCAGAACAGCTGCGCTCTGAACCACTTTGCAATTTCTTCCACATTAGCCCTCATTTTCAGAGCACTGTAATCTTTTGTTAGAGATTGCTGCATTATGTTATTAATTTTGAGACTTCTTACTCCAAGACAAAACTGCATAGTAGGCATCTGAAGTCATTTTGTTAGTTTTTAATAGCTTTTACCACATATTAATAGTGCATGCATTTCTTAATATATTAGTTGGTTTTTAATAAAAAAGGATTTTTTTTTCTGTTGCTCACAAGCATTTTTGACAAAATTATTATGGATATTGCTCCCATCAATTTTCTTGATTTCTGTATTTCTCAGGACCTTCTTATAAATTATATTTATAAAGTGTATTTATGTACAGTCTACCTATATCTACCGTATGTAGGTAGACTGTATCCCACATTAAGGTACTAAATAACATTTATAAACTCCACATTCATAAATATATGGAGAGTTTGCTGCTTAAATTCTCAGCAATTTTATATCGATTGATGGTTGCTATAAAACATTTATTTTGCTATTATACATATATTTCAGCTGACAATTGAACAGTTGACAGAGTTGAAATTATAAGCTGGACATGGCACAGATTTCTGTTTGTATTCACTTCCTTCTATATATTTATTTGGGTGAATTTTAAAATCAAGGTTATCTTCCTTGGAAGCAAGTTCAGGTAGCCCACAACTTACAAGCACAAATTGTGTTGTTAAGCAAGACAGTTGCTAAGTTAGTTTTGCTCCATTTTATGACATATCCTGCCACAGTTATTAAGTGAATCACTGCAGTTGTTAAGTTAATATCATGGTTGTTAAGTGAGCCTGATTTTGCCTGTCAGAAGGTCGCAAAAGCTGGCTCTCAGGAGACTGCCAAACATCTGAATTTTGATCACATGACATGGGGATGCTGCAATTGTCATAAGTGTAAAAAACAATCATAAGTCACCTTGTTAAGTTCAAATGGTTACTAAACAAATGGCTGTAAGTTGAGGACTACATGTACAGTAAAATAATTTCAGTGTGCTGAAATGTTTTTGCAACTTTACAGTGAAATTCATTTTTAGAAATTGTAATATATATGTCACAGGCATGTGACAAGATAACAAAGATTATATTTTTTGAGTCTATAGCATTAGATGTGTTCAGGACACACAACATAAATCATGTTTTCTTTTCACCATTAATTTTTACAAAGCAATTTTATTAGTCACCCAACCCCAATGGACTCTACAAATATGAAAAATACTTACCCATTCCAGTACAAGTCAAGTTAGCATCATTTGCATACAGAATGAGAACTTGTAGCTCAGAAAGAAGGTAAGAATTCATCTATTTAGTTTCTGGTCAAAATCAGAATTTAATGCAAGCTTTGTGCTTATACTCAAGCTGCATAAACCTAGTTAAGCATTTACTGTTAATTTAATTAAATGTACATTAGAATTTGCAATATATTGCAAGTAACTGCATACCAGCAGTATGGACTGCAGAATAAGTAGAATTACATGACAAATACTCTTTAGAGAAAGTTGGAAAACTCCTAATCATGTTGAATCTCAAGTGCCTAGTTCTTCAAATTTCTTCAGATATTTGATTCCCATACTGCAACAACTGCAGTTTGCTTATGTAAAATACCGATTTTAACTTTACCTATTAGGGAAATCCCCCTGCCTTCTTAGTTTGCAGATGTGAGAGTATTCTAAGTTTATATTAAAACTAGATATATGTTACAGACTTGCACTCTGATATTATAGGCTTTAACATTTCTGCCATGCTAGAATTGATGATGTTTGTGGATTTAGTTTTTATGCTGGTTTTTATGGTATTTTATTGAAGGTACTGCAGGATAACTTTTAAACCTTTTAATATCCATAAAGGTGCTTTAAGTTAGAATAC
The DNA here is from genome assembly GCA_032468155.1 of Oxyrhabdium leporinum. Taxonomy (NCBI): domain Eukaryota; kingdom Metazoa; phylum Chordata; class Lepidosauria; order Squamata; family Cyclocoridae; genus Oxyrhabdium; species Oxyrhabdium leporinum. Next base: position 125,149 of record JANHFL010001475.1, read on the forward strand.
TGAGTTCTCAAAACTAAGATGGTGGAAGTACGATTGCATACCATTCTCTGGAAGAAAAAAAAGGAGGGCAGTTTGCAAAATCATTATAAATGCACAAGGAAGAGTTAAAAGGAACACAAACAGAAAATGAAAAACAGATGGCTTCAGCTATAAAATAGTTAAATAATCATATCCAACAACTTTATGTGAACAGCTCTTCATCAAAGTTGTAAGAGATGTTGAGCTGTATATTGCAGAGCTCTCCTCAAGCCTGTGCTATTCAATATATTTCTAAATTAGAGAAGGGGTTAAAATTGGGTTTATCAAACTTCTTGACAACACAAAGACAAGGAAGGATAGCAAACATCTTGTAGAACAGTATCATGATTCAGGTGATTCAAGCAGCAACAATAGGCATAAGCTAGCCATATTAATTTCAGTAGAACAAACATAATAATTTTGATAGGAAAAATTAAAAGTATGTCTAAGAATTGGGGATGCCATACTGAGTATCAGTACATGAGAAGATTATTGGGATAGCCTGATGAAGCACAATCTGAGCATGAGCCAAGAATATGATGCCTCTGCAGAAAAACTCAAAAAAATCCTAGGCTGCATTCCCCAGAAGGAACTGTTTAAGATTAACAGAACTAGCCCCACTTTCCTCCTCTCTATTTTGCATTGTTCAGATTACATCTAGAATACATCGTCAAGTATTTAGCGTTGCAGGTTAGGAAGGACATTGACAAATATATTCATGCAATGAAAACAAAGTATTTGTTTAAATTTTTGTACTTGAGTGTTTTGTCAATATTTTGTTTTGTGTATCTTGAAAAATAAAAAGGAAAAAGGAAAAACCCAGGAGGAAGAGTTGGAAGTGTTGGGTTTGTTTAGCCTGGCAAAAATATAAGTGGGGAGTCTCTGAAACATGTGAAGGATCCATGTAAAAAACAAGATAGACTTGAACAACATTGCTCTAGAACATAAGATAGTCACTTTACATTGCAAGAAAATAGAGTTCAATTGAACACTATAATGATAAGAGCTGTTCAACAATAGAAACCACTAGTTTGGGAGGTGGGTCGATTCTCCTCCAGAAGTATTCGAACAGAAGCTGACTAGTCTTCTGCTGTACATTAGGTCTTCAATCAATGCCCTATCATTATTCTAGCCATTTTTTCCGCATCTTGTTCAACAAACTGAATTTCCCATCGCCATTTGTTTTATTCTATCATTAGTATTAATCATTTGATTATACTGTCAGTTCACTGCTCAAGTTAAAACATGCATTAGCCAATTTTTTTCTTTCTATAAATATCTGTGGAACATTAATAATGTTTACTCTTTATACTTAAGTCTTCTTGAGCGAATTTCTTCACTGCTCCTAAGCATAGCATTTTACCACAAGATCTTCTGTCCCTAAATCTGGTACTGCATTTGTGTTATTTGGCTATACATGCATTGTTGTAGTTACATACATAGTAGATTCAAAGCATAGCAGATCCAATAATATCTAGCCAAAGCTGATTTAAGAGGTTCATATTTGCTTGGATTTAAATTGCTTTCTAATCACGTTACCATTATACAGCTGTAAGGATAGCAATCCTTCTTTATACAACTCTGAAAGATTCTCTACTACTACATAGAGGTCATAGTTTAATGCCTCAGTTTCTCATTTCTTCCACGAATGCCCAAAATTAATCAAACAATAATGTTTTCAAATAAGTGACCCAACATTAAAATAAATTATGCAATATGGTACACAGCAGCACAAATACTAGCACCAAACTGCATATATCGTCTACATCTGCATCATATAGCTATGAAAACACTGCATCTGCATCACTGCTTCCTTAGCAATAATATGAAGGGTAACATAAGAAGCTGTCAAGCTGAAATGCAGCAGTAATGATATGTTAGCTGGTGAACAGCTGGGGAAATTCAGATCTTCAATAAAACAGACATTTAAAATTAAAATTGTTTACTTGAGATTCCTCACTATTAATAACTCATTTAGCATTCAACAAGAGCGAAAAGCATAGCTTAGCACTTTATTTTGCCAGAATTACTATAAAGTTCACAAATTAATGTCATTAGCACATCAGTGTCACAATCTTTCGGGAAGGCTACAGTAAATAGCAGGATCACAGCATTTGCCTAAGTCTTGACTTATGGCAGTTCAATTACCATTGAATCTTTCAGATGGCACTGCCAGAGCATATTTGTTATCTGGAGAACTGTAATTTTTAAGTTCTGATGATGTTTAACATGCACAATTATGCAGGAGGGATAGTGCAAAGTGAAAGGAATGCACTTATGGCAATGTCATAACCACCTATTTAACCACGTAGGTGCAATTACCATGAGGCAGGATATTGTTTCCCCAGTGCCCAAAGCAGTATAATAAATCTGCAAGATTGCTAGACCAACCTTTTCCTCAAGTCTCCCATCCTAACAAATGATACTGGTAGAACTGCCAATATCTCAAGTGAGGTGACTCATCCCAAAAGAAGTATACTGAATATGGTCCTAACACCAGTAATAGTGAGCAGTATTCACAATTTATAATACAGAACCTAAAGGGGATAAAAAATCGGGCATATCAGCATTAATTATGCTTTCTGCAATCTCACTTCAGGAAGACTGAAAATAATTGTGAGAGTTAATTGTCTCCGGGTCTAAGAAAAGCAACTAGGTATCTAATCTATCTATTGCAAAAACAAGAGAAATCTAGAACATGAGTGTTCTGACTACAAGAAAAAGATGTTCTGCCTTTACACAACCCGGTGCAATAAACACTGACTTTGCTATAAGTAAGGCTCACTATTGATGACTTACCAGAATTCTTCCAAAATAACTTCCCATTAGGGCCAGAATGGAAACAGCAAGGAACACATTATCAGAGGAGAAATTATTAATTTAATTCCAACACTGTGGCACTCAAGAAATAACCCGAGAGAAAAATAGGGAAACCACCTCTTTAGCATCACTTATTCCAGGAGTATTTCTGAAGCCTCAAGAACCAATGACACTACGCTACCAAAATATGGTAGTGCAGTGCAAAGTGTATTTTGCAGAGAGGAAAGGTTGTAAGGCTTACATACTTATTTTGTATTAAATCCCTGAAACTTCCTCCCCTATCATAATGGGGGGAGGCTTTGAAATTGAACTTCATCCCTTCACCCCTTTTCAGTGTAATGGGTACTTTCTGAAATATGTAGTTCTTACTGTCGTCCATAGAAAAGTAAATAAAAATACAGTATCTAACCATTATACTGTATACCTTTCTCGACCTAGAAAAAGGGCAGGAAAAGTTTAGCACTCCTAGAAACTTATTTAAACCCTGAAAAACCGGTCTCACCGGTTTACTGAGCCAGAAATCATACACCGCCCTCCTTATTAAAAGTGATATCATGATGACCTAAGATTAAAGTACGGACTGAGATGGACACACAAAACAGCTTTTTTTTTTTCAGGGTTGCCTACACGTCTAAATATAAAGAACTCCTACATATAACTACCGGTACAGTATTAGCATTGTAATTCATTCTTCTCAATGGTATATTTATATCAAACAATATCACCACATGTAATGATATAAATCATTGGTGCGGAAATGATTCCTAACTACCCTCTGACATCTCACAACAAGCCACAACAAAAACATAAAACACAATAGCAGTAATAAAAATACTTAAAATAATAAAATAGTAAAGAAGGCACTGCTAAAAAGAATCCTCAACTTTTAGAGGATTAATGAGGAACAAAGAGTAGCCTCTCATGAGAAAGTTCCAGAAGCCATAACAATCACAAAATGCACGTTTTTAAAAAGACTTTTTTTTGTTTTGAAACAAAAATAAACACATTGTATACCACATTTCCTTACTTCTGTAGTTTCCAAGTTAGCTAAATAATAAATTACTTATTGTTTAAATAAAACAATGACATTTGGTTATTTATCCTGTTTTTATTTTTTATTTATTGTCTTGGGGACTGAGAAGACCCAGAAAAATTCTTATGACAATGATACTGGACTCTGGCACTTTGTATCACCATGCCCATTTCCCAAGGTTGTTTTTTTTCAATAAAAATTATAAAGACAAATTAAAGATAAATAGGGTAGAGATTACCATAACATTTGAAAAAAACCACGAATATTTAAAATCGTTTCAAGAGTTGATATTGATAATGAGACAGTAACTGATACCCACATACACATTTGGGAAATTATTTTTGAAATTCACCCATTTTCATGGAATTGCCTATGATTTAGAAAAGTATTCTTTTAAAACAGTCTATTTATAGCTGGTTAATGAAAGACAGAAGGAAATGCTAGAAAAATATTCAGATGAAAAGAAATTAACTTCCTATTCCACTTACAAGATAGAAAAATTCAATTTTAATTAGGTCAACGATGTGGTTCTTATTTCCTCTACTGTGATGGATCTTACAAGACATTGGCCAAATCAGGAGGGAAATTTTGATGATAAATTATGAGTTAGTGTAGCACGGCCAAATATAGATGCCCAAGAAATAGAGCAATGCCCGCTTTATGAATTAATGAATGCCATTTCATGCAGTCAAGGCCAGCCACCAGGTCCAGTTGGATGATTTTCAGATGCAGGTTAACTGTGTCCTGCCATCTTTGCTTCAGTCTTCCACATGGTCATTTGACATCATTGTTAAAGGGGTAGGTCGTGCACGCAACAATGTGGGGTGCTACTTGTAGAATGTAGCCATCCCGTGCCCAGTAGGCAGTTTCCCCACATTTTTTTCTGTTATTGGTGCAACATCCATTGCTGCCAGACTATATCACTGCTGAGCTGATCAAGAGGGCAAATGCCTAATGACCAAAGGAGCATTCTTATCCCCATGGCATGGAAAGGGCACTCAGCACTTTTGATGGTGGCCAGCATTCAGCGCCATGTGGTGCTACTGGTCAGACCATCCTTCTTCACACACTTTTTATTTTAGGCATACAGCACTCCTGTGAACATCTTCCATCATCGCAGTCGTGCTGCATTCACCTTTGCACTGTCAATCAATTCTCAATACCACTGTCACTTTGCAGGTGGCATCCTAAATAATAGAAGTTTGTTTTTACTAGATCTTCACTGCTGCCCTGGGTGGTAGAAGGGCTTGGCTTTTCTCGAAATATTTTATCACTTTGAGAAAGGCAGAATGTAAGTTAAATCAATATGATGATTTATAAAGTTAGTTAGTAAGAGGATTAATGGGCATTAATACAACTTAACTTGAATTGAAGCAATATAACCATACTTAAATTGATCATAAATTTAAACAATGGAATATTTTCCAGAAAATGTAAACAATTTTGAACTGTGTTCAGATGATGCTTTATAATTTCTTGAAACTAAAATTGTAATCTTTATCATTATTTAAAGTAACACAATTGTATAAAATATATGTGACATCATTCCTTGAATATATGAATATTATGTACTAATAGCTCTATGGCAGATGCAAGGTCTAAATGTCCTATAGATTTGGCTTAGCCCTTGTTCGGAAATTGAAAGTTTCATACTCCAGTAAGAAGGACAGCTCCAATATCCTTGCATATATGAAGGTTCCCAAGATACGGAGTGTGGTTTAGTGTCATATATAATCTTGTATAAATCTGATACTGAATTTAAACTTAATTCAGAAAATAGAAACCATTTATCGACTATACTGTAATTCTGGACGTGGACTTAAACTACATCTGAAGTTCGAGTTTCCTTTAGCATAAGATTTTAAAGAAGATTTTGCTTACTTGTTACAATAACTACAGACGCTATCAGATTCAACTAAAATTGCTATTGTTTATTGTGATTATTCATATCATATTGGTTGCCTTTCCTAATTATTGATAGCGATAGTTTTAAAGTAGTACACTGATATAAGATCACCTTTAAATATAGTACTATAGTTAATAAAAATATTATTTAATTTGTAATCAGTTTGTAATCTTTTTCTATTTTTTAATTTTTATTTTTTTCTTTATCTTTTTACTTGGCTGCATTTTAAAATATCTGTTTATATTTTGAAGAAGAGTCCTAGTTAGCTGATGCAATGGGTGTGAGACAGCAGCATGACGTTCAGATATAATTTTAACTATTACTTTTTAAATGTGCAAAAAGTCTGTAAGAACATTGTGAAAGCCATTGTTAGCTTTCTAGTCTCCAACAGGCACTGTCTATTCTATTACAGATGACAACAACCAAACAGACACTACAAGCAAACAATTCCACATTCTTTCAACGTGCTCAGACATCAAGCTCTTGTGAGCCTCTTTTATCATTTAAGCTTTGCATTGAAACAGATGAAAAATATCCTTGCATAAGCTGAAGGCAAAGGGCTGGCGAGCAAAGTATCCAAGTATTTCACAGTTCAGTGGCAGATGGAATTAAACCAAGATCTCAATTCCTTTCCATTCCAGCAAATATAACTAAATGGCTTTTAGAAGCTTATCATAACTGTAAGCTGAGTATCTGAGATACATCACATAGCAAGAAATTATTTCCAACTTCCAAAGCTCTACTGAAAGCGGATACTTTAATATCAATGAAATTTTAAGGCAAACGAGAAAAGCAGGAATAAATGAAAGGGGAAGATAACAGAGGGCAGATGCAGGTCTCCAAATATTAAACTCAGATTAAACTCCATCAGTATGGATAATGGTAAGAAACAATGGGAATTGCAATCTAATACAGGCAGATCAGATAGATACTACTTCAAATCAATCTCTACTACTGGTGACTACTCAACAAAGCTTTCCTGGCAATAATACGGATGTGGTTTGCAGGTGGTTTTCTTTCAGAATGTTTTTCAACTTCTCAGATTAGGTTTATAACTATAAGATTTCTTAATAGACTCTTGTTTAATATTGACCAGGTCTTGTTTTAAATTATCTTCATATTAGGAAAAATATCTATAGTACCAGAAACACACATTTTAATGGATTGTTAAGATATTTTGAATAAAGCTTCCTAAACTCTCCTAAACCAGGAAAAATAGGAAAAGAAACTTCAAACAAGTTGGTGAATAAACTGTAACATAATTACTTACGCCACAAATAGCCTGAAGAAAACATACTAGCTGCAGGCCCATTGTCTTACCAGTTGGTCAGGTTTTCTCTTTCTATTAAGGCCAGATTTCCACCTTGGCCAGCAAGAGTATGAAATGAATGTTTCACCTGGCTTCCTACTTTGAACTCTCTAAAAAAATAACTAGAAAAGGCCGGACCTTGGGGGAAGGGGGGAGGGAGGCAATCTTCTGTTTATGATTCTGGCAAATTGATATACGATATTCTCAATAGATATATAAACATTGATTTGTTACAAAACACACAAAAAATACAATTCATGGACAAGAGGTGGAGGAAAGGTGAAAAAGCAAAATGTCATCGAATTAGATATAAGGGCACAGATTCCCTGACACTGGGTACTCTTTTTTCACATATCCCGAAATATTTTTTTTATATCCCATGGACATAATTATATGATTTTTCTGAATTGTAAATATTTTTTCCAGATAAGTATTTAACTGCAAATGGATTATTAAGTATTCAAAAACTGAAAGTTTTGCAGTACATAAACTACAAAATTTAATTTAAAAATTTTAAATTTAAACATTGCAAAAGTTAAGACAAATAAGATTTTAGGTTTACTAAATATTGCATTTTCTTAATATTTTCAGAATATTTCATTAACTCATTACAATTATTTATGCTGCTATATATTGTTTCTTTAACTCAACCATGTATAATAATGTTATTAGAAGTACATATACAAATGCATACTAATTGTTACCTAACACAGTTGATACTTGTCCTCACTAAAGAGTATGAGCTTAAAATCACAACTTTTCCTCTTAGTATTTCAATGGAGAAACTAAGCTAGAAATACATACTGTAAACTAGCTTAATGAAAATGAACAGACTACAACAAGAAGAAAATATAAAGGTTTCCCATAGTAAACTATGATAAACTTTCCATTTGATGTGATCATTATACATATTAAACACAGCTGCAGGTCGTGGAGAAAATGACAGTTCAACAGGAAGATATAATTCAGAACTAAGTCAGTTAGAGAATGAGAATAGAAAATAATGAAACAGGCATGTATAATATGTGGGAAATCTCATCAACTCTGGTTCACCAATAGGGGTTCAGATGATCCAGTTATTTATTAGGATTTTTAGACTGTCACACACATGCAATGTTCTCATTTACCAGAAAAAAACCCTCCAAAGTACAATACAATAGTCAATGGGTACTGAGATGAATATGTTGATTAGAATCATACTCATTTGCATAATAAATGTTTCAGAAAAAAACATATTTCTGCTTCTTCTAATTATTTTCCCTATAAAAGTGTTTAAGTATAATATGTATATCCCTTTCAAAATCCGGTAAGGTACTGTATTGGCTCTAAAGCAGTTATGACAAAGCACATTGAGGCAAATTATAGTCAGATAAATCAATACCAATACTATGTATTATGTATTTAATGGCAATAATACACCAGATATTACACAAAATACGAAAGCAGCACAATCTTTGCCGAGAAAGAACACAATACAACATGTCAGACAAACATTACTTTTTAGAAGCAGATTCAACTGAGCCAATCTGCATTTAACAGAGCTTTCAGTCTTATATGTTCATCACAAAACGGATAAAGACTTGAATTTAGCAAAATACCAGCTGAGACCTTGTAGTAATCTCTGGCAGAACAACAACTGCTCTTTCTATTTTGTCATACATAACAGCAGTAACCATATGGACAGTAAAAAATAAATGTAACAGTAATCAGGAATGGAAAAAGTAATTTGTTCAAGGTAGATATATACTTATGAAATGCTCAATTCAGAGGATTTTCACTATTCTTTCCATTTTAGAATTTTATTTTAAAAGCAAGCGACAATGTAATTCCAAAAATAACACAACAGAAATTAAAACTACTATCACAGGAAGGAGCTTTTGCAGAATACTGACAGATGGAGAAAAAGTTTAGCATGCAAACCAGTTTTCTTTCTTTTTTTAAGAACTATTTTTGGACTTTGTTATGTACACTTAGAAATAATATAAGGTTATTATGACTAAGTGCCTTCCATAAATCAGAAATAAAATGTAGGCGTACTTTGGGATTTTCTATTTTAACCAAAGCAAACACAAACAAGGAAACAGGAATGGAGAGGCAACGCAGACATGTGAATGCATGGATTCAAGTTATCTAACATTAAAATACACCAAGAAAGTCATCAAGTTAGATCATATTATACATATCACAAGAATTAAAGTCACAAAATACTGACAATAAATGATGAATTGAATTAGCAATCTGCTTGAAAAAAAGAAAAATAGGTCTACCAAAGAAAAGAAGAAAAAAATTGGAAGCAAATATTTACTGTAAGTTTTTTTAAAATGAGAATGCATCTAGAAAATTGTTTTTAAAAAGAGGAAACATGTAAAAAATGAAACTAAATAAAAATAATGAAAACTGGAGATATGTAACTGGATAGCGTAAAAAGGTCTGAGTTATCAACTTAAACATAACTAGAAACTTCTCTTGAGGTTTTCAGATTTCCCTTACTTGAGACCAATGTTGGCACATTTTGAGTATTCAATATTTGATACACATGACTTCATTCCATTTCAATCATATGTTACAAATGCTTAGCAGCGCTGCTTGACATGCATAAAAAATAGAATAGTCTTAGACCTTTTGCATTCAGGAACAGGATAACAAAAGCCTATTCTCAGGCTTTCAACAGTTTACTTTCTGTCAAGGGCCATTCCCATGTCCAACTGTCATATTATCTTTATAGAACTTTTTTTTTTCCTAAGAGGGTGCCCACCAAATGCATTGAACCTTCACATTTCCAGATAGCATCAGGACAATAGGGCATTGAGGAAGACTGGTGTAGTGATAGGATTAAGGACCTGAATACAATAATCTAAGATTTAATCGCATAACTGATGACTCTTCCCTCCATAGAAATTGACTTTTTATTTTAATCAAGCAAGTATTTTCTAGCCCTGCTATTGTAGGATCATATAAATGCTAATCTCAGAATCAGTATGCATTACTTTTAACACCCAAAGCAGAGACTGGTTAAGAATTTAGTATGCTCTAAAAGGCAACCTTTGCATTTTATGAACGTCATCAATGTTTGCATATCAGCTAAATTGTTCCCTATTTTCAAAAGCTCCAAATGGGTCTTGGGGGCTGCTATTCGGTCAAAGAAAACGGTGCATCTTTCTCACACTATTTCTCTAATACAGCTGTGAATATCAGCCTAGCCTTTAGGTCAGGAGGAGGGGGGGAAAGGAGACAAGCTCTTTATGCCTAACTCCCTCTAACTAACCTACCGCATCCTTCAGCTCCCTTGTCATCTAAAGGTGTGGCTGTCCTACCACATATGCCTCACAGTCCACCTCTACACCTAAACACACACTAGGTGTCGTGTTGTCTAATGACAAAAGAAAACAAACTGCTCGGGTGTCAGGCTACTTGATCTGTCCCCCAGTCAAAGATAAACAGGGCGAAAACCAAGGAAGCTTATCCAGCTGTTATGTTGGTGCTCAAAAAAAAGAAAAAAAAAAGAAAAGCACTCTGCCCATGTTCAGAGGCTACACTTCAAAGGCACCCAAGCGACCCTCCGCGTGTTGCAGAGAGTTCGCGCCTCGATTCTCTTCTCTCACTCCAGCGGGAAGTTCCCAAAGTCAGAGCCCACCCGCTGTGCATCACGAGCCTTGGCGGAGGCAGCGGCGCTAGCGGTACCCAGCCGTGCCCCAAGCCTGGTCGCTCGGCTCGGCCCGGCCAGGAAGGTCATTCCCTGCTCTCACCTTGTGAGTGTTGTTGCCAAGCACCTCCTTGCCGAAACCCTCGTCTTGCGGGCCGCATCCAGTCTCCGGCTCAACCCCGCCGCGTAACCCCCGCCGGACCCGCAAAGCCTTGGCCCCGAACCGGATCTCTCGGCCGTGGAGCGAAGCCGCCAGGAGCAACAGCAGCCCTGCGCGCACCAAGGACGGCGACAACAACATCTCTATCCGCGGTCCCAACCACCAAACTCCGATCCGCGCTCGGAGAACTGGCTCACCTGCCGCTCCAGCCACGAACGCCTCATTGGGCTGCGCCAAAACAGGTATGCGAAAGCCATTGGCTGCCACGCACGCCAATCTGCTCGACTTTCAACCTCTCCTGAAGAGGTTTTTTCCATTCGCGCAACTATCCCCACCTCTATTTTTTAACGGGCTCCCTGAACTGCCAATCTCAGTACAGTGGACACTTCACTCCACCGGCCAGCGGCCATTGGCTACTCCTATTGCCAGCCTCTTCCCTTTAAATGATCCGGCCGGTCAATATCACCCCACTTCGAAGAGCGCTTTGCTCATTGGTTGGTTTCCTGCAAAGCGTTTCTTTCTTTCAGATTTTCCATGTAATTTAAGGCTTCACGAGAAGGCTTTACTCCTGTTGCTAGGAGGCGAAGCCGAAAAGTTTTGTTTCTGTCCTTTTTTTGGGGGGGGGGGGGGAAGAGTAGCGATTGGAGCCGACTTTCATCCATTGTGTGCGGTTGGATCGAATAGTAGGACGGAATACTCACTCCTACCAAGCGTTTTCTTCTCATTGACAAAGTAGAGGTTTAAAGTGGCCACGATAGGAATCCGAATAGAGCTGGAAGGGACCTTGGAGGTCTTCTAGTCCAGCCCAATGCTCCTCGGTTCTTTCTGCAGATCTTTAGAGAATCATTTAATATATGACAAGATTACAGGTAATCCTCGATTTACAACAGTTCGTTTAGTGATTGTTCGAAGCTTCCACAGCACTGAAAAAGTGACTTATGACCGTTCTTCACATTTATCACCATTGCAGCATCCCCACAGTCATGTGATCAAAATTCAGACCTTGGCAATCGAGTCATATTTATGACTGTTGCAGTGTACTGGGATCCTGGGATCACCTTTTGTGACTGACAAAGTCAATATGGAAGCCAGATTCACTTAACAGCTGCGTTACTAACTTAACTGCAGTGATTCAATGAACAACTGTGGCAAGGAAGGTCGTAAAATGGGGCAAAACTCACTTAACAAATGTGTCACTTAACAACAAAAATTTTGGGCTCAATTGTGGTTGTAAGTCCTGTATTAAGGGGTAGCTATGGTACATGCAGAAATTAAGCAGGGTAGTACTGGTAAGTAGTGGATGGGACACCTCCAGGAAGCTCTAAATTAGTGTTTCTCAACCTCAGCAACTTTAAGTTTGTGGACTTTCACTTTCCATAACTCAGGATAAGAATAACAGAATGCTAGAGTTGGAAGGGACCTTGGATCTTCTAGTCCAACCTCCTGCTCGAAAAGCAGGAGACCCTATACCATTCTCCAGCTAGCATGCTGAGTATTGAAATCCATGCAGTTTAAAATCGCTGAGGTTGACAAACATTTGCTGTAAACTATGCAAATAGTCAGGGTGGTTGGGTGGAACCTCTGAAGAAGGCAGTGATAAACCACTTTTGTATGTGGGCATGTCCATGAACTCACGTTGGGTCAACTCATTAAGTACACATTATATCATGCACTTTGAGAGTAATGAATAGTTATGGAAATAACAGAAAATGAATAGTAATATACAAAAATAATGGAAAAATAAACTAAAAACAATCTAGTTTACATCAACACAGTTGATTTGTCAATTTTATATAAAGCTGTTTGGAGTACGTTTGACTGGTACATGTTCAGTTCAGATTGACAAAATGATTAATTTTGTTTCTTTTAACCAAGAAAAAGGGTTAGGCCCTTGTTGGGAGTGTCCTAAAATGTGCAGCAATTGTCACAGATTAATGCAAAGACCTCTGTAATATGTCTCTACAAACAATTTACATGTAGTTTCAAATGTTGCCACCTTTCTTCTCTTCCTGTCTCACTTCCTTCTTTGCTTGATCTAGCAAGAATTACAGAGAACTCAAAAGTTTTTCATTAATTTTGAATATGAAATTACAGTCTGGAACATAATATTACTTCCCGTGTTTCTTAAGGACTACATATCAGATGCAACAAACAGCTTGCCATCATACATGATCCTGCTGATAATTTAACAGATAATCTTTATTCCATCTTTTTAAGTTTTACTACTATATTCCCAACAAAAGCAAACAGATTTTCTATGAGGATCTGGATAAATATTATTTTTTCTTCACGCAAGAAAAATATTGAGAATCATTAGTATGCTAGATCAATGAGCGATTAATTAATTAGTTGATCTGCACTCCCCATTGCCTTGAAAGCATGCCCTGTAGATCAGAAATTATGATACTAGTAACAAGTCAAGTTGGTATTCATATTTTTCCTAAAAAACTGATGGTTTTTTCATCCAAAGGAGATGTGATTCATTATGGTCTGCTGTTTAGAATTTGCATAGAGAAAACCCTTAGTGCTAAACCAGATATAAAAATGTACTGTATCAAAATATAAGCAGCCATTGGAAAAGATCCAAGTCATACTTAAAAGAAGTGTGATAATATCACCCTCCTAATGTAGTAATAGTTTTCTACTCTAATGATTAATGCTAAATTGCATCTTACATAACGATCTATAAAAGCCAGTATCTGCCCTGTAGCACAATAGGATTGCTAAATTCTGACATACACGTGCTTATGTTCTAAACCTAATTAAGAAATTTAGTAAAGTGACAAATTATGGGCTTGTTTAAACCTGCATTTGAAAAAAAAAGCAACAGGTGCAATCCAAAGAATTGCACAAGATGAATAGTGAAGTGCACAAAATGAATAATATGCATGGTCTCACCTCATTTATACTAAAGGCAAATTTAAGGTTACATGAAAAATAAAAATGTATTCTCAAAGCTATAAACCAGAAGAGATTATAAAAATGTATTCTCAAAGCTATAAACCAGAAGAGATTATAAATCTTCAGACTGAAAAACAAACGAACAAGTAAGAAACTTAATAACAGAATAACGGAGTTGGAAGGGACTTTGGAGGTCTTCCTAGTCCAACCCCCCTGCTCAAGCTATACCTGTGCATTTGTTTTATCTTGCCTAAATGTATAACCTTACTTTTCTCACCACTGAATTTCACTTTGTTAAATAGGGTTCAGTATTCAAATCTGTCAAGATCCTTCTGTATCTTGAGCGTATCATCTAGAGCAGGGGTCCCAGAACCCTGTTAGGAATGGACCATGCAAGCAGCAGGCAAGCAAGTGAAGCTTCATCTGTGCCTGTGTAGGATCTAGGTTGTATGCAAAGCCTCCCCCTTGCCCCAAGTCTGTGAAAACAAGTGATGTCCATGAAACTGGTCCCTGGTGCCAGAAAGGTTAGGGGCCACTGATCTGGAGTGTTGGCTATTCCTGCCAGCTTGATGTCATCTGAAAATTTGATGGGTTTCCCTAAACTATCATCTAAACAGTTTATGAAGATATTGAAGACTACTGGGCCTATCATTCTTTATTAACATTCTTAAGGAAAAGGGAATACTACATCCTAAATCAATAGTTTATGTGCGAAACGTAGATGCAGCCCAAATGATAGTGTATTTTTTTTACACCAAACATGAGGATCCTAGTGAATTAGCAAGATAGAAAATCAAACAGACAAAAATGGAAATAAGGGCAGCCCAAAAATCATAGGTGGCCAATTTGTTCAATTATAAGAGAGGATCATGATTACATAGCCAGTTTAGTGTGTTAGTAACGAATTTATGAGTATGATTATTTGTATTTGGAACAATGCTGTAATGTGCATCAAAAGATAAACAGGAAACTAAGCTAGCGTATAGAGAAATTGCAACATGAAACTTGGCAGGGAAGCATGGAAAAAAAGACAATGTCATGCAACAAGAACCACAAGGTGTAGCAATCATGTATACAGTAGGAATCATGAGGAAGAGAAAGTAACGTATTTGAACAGGGTTAAGAGCACGAAAAAAATATTCTAATGAACAAGAATAATAAAGAAAAACACAAGTTAGTGTTACTAATAGAAGAGAATATTGTGGCTAAGGTTTGACCTGTGAGGTCTTTGCTGCTCTCAGAATTCAGTTGTTTTGTTGCAAATGTCTGCAACTTAGTGTCCTCTAAATAGTTTGGATTTCAGCTTCCATAACTCCCATCTACTGTAGAGCTCCACTTGGGCCATTAAGCCAAATGAACTGCAAGCCACCAGATACCTACAAAATCAACTTTGCAAATGGTGAACCTACAAATATTCAGATTTGTAGCAGTCGATAAACCTTAAGCATTTTTTCCCCATTTAGCATTCTGCAGAAGTGTTGGGATTATTATTTGACTAAGCTGGGTGGGCATTTTGAAAGTTGCAGCATGAAACTCCAACATAACTGATGGTCACTAAATTACAGAATGCTGCACTAGGCACATTAACTTGGATCGCAACTGCAAATTATATATTTGATTTAAGACAAAATTAATTAACCAGGATAATTTGATACAACAAACTCATGCATTTCATAATATATGCAGTGATATTGTCTATTAATTTGTAAAGAAAACTTTAATTTTTCCATGCCATGTTCCAGTTGAACATTGGCTAAAGCAGTGATCATCTGCCAGATTGAAATTGAAATTATTTGTATAAAACAGAAATTAGCAAAAATGTGCATGTCCAAATAGAAATAAGATACATTAATTTGTTTGTATATAATTAAACACTCTTTAAATTTCTATAGGTAATAAAAATTGAAAAGATTGACAGATAATGATATATTTGAGGTTCATTCATTTATTTTGGCCTTAGCATGTTTTATGTTATGCTAAGTTTATAAACCTTTTTATTGATTAAACCACGATCTGAGGCTCATAAGCCATAATTTATGTTTAAGTGCTAAGCCAGCAAATTGTTCAGTGAACAAAGTTAAATGAACAATGGCTACATGCAATGTAAAAACCTAACTACTTTTTCAGCATCTACTTTGATGGCCAATATTCAGCTCATTAAATAAATTGTGAAAAAGAAGCCGCATATCCTTTTTTAAAAAAACATCTCTGTTCTATTATAACATATTAGCACAATATGGATCCAGCAGGTAGAGGAAGTAATACACCTATTACTGAATAATAAATGAAATAGCTAAGTAATCAGTAATTGGGTTAGAAAAACAAAGAACAATTTCATTGAATCACAAAGCATTTTGACGGGATACATAATTAGATCCACACGACATATCACAAAGTCCAATTTTTCTGAAATGGTGAACAGGCATAAGAACGTAAGAAGTACTGTAGCCTCGCACAAAATGTATTTGAAGTGAAGAAGATTGAGTCCTAAAGCTAAGATAACAGAGATATTTATTTAATATATTGTGTGTCCTGGACTAAGACTGAAGATCCTACTGTTTGGGTGACTTCCATCAACAAAAGTTATGTGCTACTTCTTCATAAATTAAACTATGGAAAAAGGCCTTTAGAGAAATCATGAGACTGTCACACTGTAGCTGGTACTAACAACTGTGCTTAAAGCAAAATATAAAAAAGCCTTTGTCTTAAGTGCCAGGAAGATTCTTTTTGTGGAAACTAAGAAGGGGGGGGGGGGAAACTATTTACAAAAAAGGAAACATTTTGTGTTCTGGAAGAACCAGTCCCTTCCTTTACTGCATTTTCCAAACACACAGTCCCATTGTAGAATGGAGAGTTGGTCCCTTTTTACCCAGGTTCTTTATTTAATTTATGCTTTATATATTCTCCAATAGGATGCTTTTCAGTGGATATGAACTTCAACTCCCAGAATTCCAAGAATATTCAATGCTCAGGCAACTTTTCTATTTATTGCTGATTAAAACTACTGACTTCTGAAAGTAATCCCAGAGCACCAGATTTTGGAACACGCTCCCAAAGGTCAGCAATAATACATCTGTCATGGATTTTGGCTTTTTCATTATATTAAGAACTGTCTTTAAATAGCCTACCAATTTCATATAAAAAGAATGTACAAGCATCCTAATTCCTTTTATGCATAAAGAGTATCTCTGTCCACCCCAGCTCTCTAAAACTCCATCTGTTATCATTGGGTGGCATTAGATCATTGTCTCATCCTCCTTGTAACATGTTTAACTGGCAAAAAGTTGCCCAAAGTTTAAGAGCACTTTCTAAAACATAACTGTATACCTAAAATGGTTTCAACAATGTTCCAATTGGTCATCATAACCTCCTTGCTTCTAATTACTGCACCCGTATTTTAGGCAAATGGTTGGAAAATGTGTTAAGGAGTTAGAGACTAAAAGACCATTTTACTTTTTTATTGTTTCAATGCCTTGAAATCAATGTTTATTCCTGGTGATGTCTGGACTAGTCACTGCAGTTTTTGTGGCAAGATTTTGGAACTAGTTTGTCATTGCCTCCTTCCTAGAGCTATGAAAGTGATTGGCCCAAGGTCACCCAGTGTGCTTCATGCCTAACGCAGGATTAGAACTCACAGTCTTCTGGGTTCTAGCCTGATGCCTTAGCCACTAGACCAAACTGGCTCAGATGTGTTTTGATTATCTTTTCCCCCCCCTAGAATAAGGTCTCCATGTAGTCTGTGCTTCAGGTATATCTATGTTCACTTTATGAATAGCTGGCCTTAAGTAATTCCCAGACCTATTGAATGGACATCAAATACCGTACCTAGAAGGTTTGAGTATTTCTAGATGAGGACATACATAATAACCACAATGACTATTTTACCAACATGCCACCAGATGGTAGCAAACAGCAATTGATGCAGCCCTTACGCTTTCAAATGGCTGGAAAAAAATTAAACAAACCAAATTTTGGAGTGTTTGGGGAATATCTTATCCTGCCTAAAGATTTGTATTTCATGCTGCAACTTTTCTTGGACTGTTTGATTTTTAAGAAGTCAAAGCATTAAATTAAAGTTAATTTAAAAGGTAGGCCAGTGAAAATTAACCAACTATTGACCATCTGCTGGATAACTTCATAAAAAAGAATAGTGTCTTCCTCTCCTTTCCCATTGCCTCTTTTATTTAAGGAGAAAGTGGGACAATAATCTAGGTGGCATGCATCGACTAATATTTCAAACTTTTTTGTTTGTTTTGGAAACATCAATAATTGCTCTGTGGTTGTAAAACCCAGTTCAGGTAATGAACTTCATCCCAGACAGAAGGAAAATAGTAATCTAATCAGATGCTGACCTAGAACACACAGAAATTATCTAAAGCAGACTTAATGGCGTGTCAAATGTGTGGGCCGCAGGCCGGATGCGTCACATGCTGACCCCACCCCCGCTCAGTTTAGTGAAAGGGGGAAAAGTCACAATAGGTCACGTGACACCGCAGTGATGGTGCAAGTTTGACACCCCTGGGTTAATCCAAGTTCTCCGTTTGGGGAATTGGAGTTGCTGTTCATGTACTTAACACGATTCATATATTTTATTTCCTTGTACTGGAAGATGTATTTAGTATAAGGTGAAAACCCTATTGGATATTTTTGTTCAAAGTTAATCTTCTTTATACCCATATATATCTGATTTATTATTTCAATTTGGCCAGAAGAATTTCAGAGATCTTCAAATATTTTGCCTTAAAATAGTTGTTTGCCTGGGTTGTGCTTTCAAGTCAAAAAGTTAACTTCTCAGGGCCACTGGCCACAAGCACTCATCCTGCCTTCATAGCCAAGTCAAGCAGAAATATTTAGGAAAATCTGGCAGAATTAGAATATTTTCGAAGTATCCAGTACATACCATCAAATACAGGCCAACCCTTTGATTCCTTTCGTCAACACTGTAAAGAAAACTTGTCTAATGTGATTGGAACATGATTAATAAATATTAATATAAATCAATATTAATATGCTTAATATATAATCATATATCTCTTCTTTGAAATCTCCATTCAATACCAAAGTAGCAGTCACCTCAAATTCAGTGAAGAAATGTAGGTTACAGAACTCGGTAACCAGCTGTTATTTACTAGCATGTTCACTGGACAACTCAGCCTTGAAGCTCCCTATAATCCTCAGCCAATGATGATAATTGTGCTTCCAGTGAAAGCACCTTTCATGCCCATCCAGATTCTTACATAACCTTGACACATTCCACATTGGATACTTTCCACATCAGACAACGGAATACTAATTCTTCCTTCTGTTTGGTATATAAGGTATCCAGATCTATACAGTTGTAAACATTCAGTAGCTGTTGCTACTTCATGAGTTCACACCTTTTTAAGAAATGGAAAATGTTCAGTTTGTATTGGCAACATATGGCAAGCTCAGTTATTTCATTCTTGTATTTCACTGCAAAATAAAAGCCGGTTTGTACTGTACAATGTGGGCACGTACACCGGACCTATCAACACTTCCTTAAGTTAAACTTGAATTTTAGTGGGCATTTCTTTAAGGAGTTGCCAATATATGCTGTGTTTGTATGCTTTGAATCACCTTTTTATCTTCTGAATTTAGATTGTTATCCTAAAAACTAGATAGGAGTTCTAGCAATGGACATGAAACACGATATCTTACTTTCTCCTTGACTTACGCAGTTCATAGTATACACCTAGGTTCCAGTCTTACCTTTCTTGGCTTTATACCTTGCATTCAAAGTGAGGATATGAATGCAGAGATCTTGTTCACAAAACATATGAAAAACAAGTCTCCTTGAAGGAGCTTAAACAATCTATAGTTGCAATCATGTTTCTTCTCTAAACAATCTCAGAACATAAAAAATGACCATTAAGGGAGGGAGGGAGAGGGAGAGAGGGAGAGAGAGAGAGAAAGGCAGGCATAACATAAGGAGTCAAAATAAGAGCCATATGATCTTTGGGTGGCTAATAGCAAGTGCCTCCCAGGTAAATATAACTGAAATAACAGAAATAATTCCTGTGCATATTATGTGCCATCAAACGGATGTCAACTCTTTCAGTGAGCACATATTCTGCAGAATGATCTGACCCATGACTGTCTTTTAAGTCTTCCAACAGAGTACCCATTGCCACTGTAACTGAGTTCATCTACTCATCCCCCTGTCAACCTCTTCTTCTCTTTCCTTCCATCCTTTCCAGGGTTAGAGCCTTCTCAAAAGAACTAAATCTTTGCACAATGTATATGAAGTAGAATACTTTAAATCTGGTCATTTGTTCCTTAAGTGAAAATTTGGGGATTTTTGTTCAATGATCCATTTGTTTTCTTAGATGTTCATTGTATTCTTAAGAGTCTTCTTCAACACAAAGTTCAAAAATGTCAATACTCGTTCTATTCCTCTCCACCTACACACACCGGCTCATATTCAAAGCCAAAGGGACTCATCCATTAATACATACAGCAAATTAGTTTTGCCCAGATACTGATACTTTTATTTAACGTTCAATGACTAAACCCTGGACATCTGATGCTCACCATTCACTCGATCACTCCTCCTGTCTACTCTCTAATCTCACACACGTTCCCCTCCTCAATTTTCAAGCAGGAGGCATATACTGGCAGGACTGGCAGTCAATATTCTCCTTCCTGTCTCTCTCGCTTGAGGGTGGTGAACAAATCCAGCCTTACCTTGCCTACTCTCTAATCTCACACACCTTCCCCCCCCCCTCAATTTTCAAGCAGGAGGCATATACTCCAAACCAGACTCTCCCCCCAACCCCCAACCAGTCTAGATCTCTCCTCTCATAGTGCCAACATCCACAATGTAACCTCTCCCCCCCCCCCCGGGGGATT
>JANHFL010001475.1:153231-171673 GCA_032468155.1 Oxyrhabdium leporinum
CCACACCCAAAAGAATTCAAAGATCCACCTCTTTACCATCATCATACATCACATTCCCCAATCAAAGTTTATACCCAGCATCCCTCATCCATCTTGTCACTCCCAGGTGCTAACTAGGATGGCCTTGACACAATTACCAAGAATGTTGTTTTGTCTACAAATCCGTTCTAACTGCATCAGAAAGTAAATCCCCTTAATTTCCATACACTTTATTGTGGCAGCTTGCAGAGGTCTCACAATTATGGCTTCCAAAGCTGACACACACGTCCCCCGTGCATGTGCCCGCGGCCCGCACATGCACCCTGCCCCCCACACATGCACGCTGTCCCCTGCCCCCTGAATATCAGCTGGCTAGCGGGAGGCACACGTGCATACATAGCAGAGCTGAGCTGGGGCGATAGCTCGTTTGCCCAGAGGGTTCCGCATGCCACCTCTGGCACACATGCCATAGGTTCGTCATCACAGGACTAGACTGTCTTAAACATTATCTAATGAATGCCTCAGATTACAGATAACCTTGGAGTCTGCCAGTTCTTCTGAAAACACCCAATTACAATAAAGGAAACATACTCTTTATTTTCATTTAATTTTGCATTATCAGAGGTTTTATATTTATACAGAAGTCATATTCTGTATAAATGCCATTCAAACTGCTTTTGGGCATGTATCTCTTGTGTTTATCAGAAAACACGACTCACCTTGAAAAGGAACCCGATCACCTTTTTTGAGCACGTGATCAAATTAAGCCCCACCCACAAAATTAGCCCTAATTAAGACCACGCACACCCTGGGGTGCAGGGCATGGGGCAAGGCACATAGGTAATAAATAAGCCAGGGTGGGGATGTGGTGGTGGTGGAGCTGCCTACTTACCAGGCCTCGCACAACCCGACACCTGCCTTGCCTTCTTCTGTGGCCGCTTCTTCAGCAGCCACTTGCGGTTGCTCGCATGTGTCACCCCCGGCCTCCATTTTGCCATCAGTCTCTTCTGGAAAGCCCTCTGCAGCTATGAAATGGGCTCCAGATGGATGCGCACGGCACCCTGGCCCCCGTTTCGCTGCCAGAGCCTTCCAGAAAGCCCTCTGCAGCTGATAATAGAGCTCCGGATTGATCCAGAGCTCTATTATTGGCTGCAGATGCCTTCCGGCAGGGTGATGCGTGCGAGTGGCAGCAAGCGGCCACAGAAGAAGCGGGGCCAGCAGTGGGCTCCTGCTGGGCAGGGCTGTCGGTGCCACCACCACGAGGTGAGTCAATAATTAGAACCCTCCAAAAAGAATGCCTAGCCGTTTTTTCGGGGGTCAAAAGAAAATAAGACGCGGCATTCTTTTTGGAGAAACACGGTATTAGAATAGTTGAATTTCTTGTTTTTCAACCTTAATGATAGATACAAGGTGTTTGTGCCCTCATATCAAAATCAAATTTATCATATTTTTACACCTATGTGCCCTTGCAAACACTGAAAAATCAATGGATTATAATTATTAATATAGCTTTGCTTTTTGGCCAGTATCTTTAATAATGGAGACAGATAGTAGCATAAGAGATTTTGGTAGCTTCTAAAAGATTATATGTTAACTCATACAATCCATACACCCAATCCAGTCTTCATCTACTGACAGTCTCCTTGATTTCTAGTGTAGAACAGAACAGACTAACAGAGTTGGAAGGTACCTTGTAGGTCATCTAGTGCAACCCCGTCTCAAGCAGGAGACCCTATACCATTTCTGACAGATGGCTGTCCAGTCTCTTCTTGAAAGCTTCTAATGATGAAACACATAGAACTTCTGAAGGCAAGCTGTTCCATTGGTTGATTGTTCTCACTGTCAGGTTGATTATGTAAAACTCTAGGGTACTCTATCTTCTAACTCAGCAGTGAGAAGTAGTCTGGATTTAAACACATAAATAATGAGAGTGAAGAAACAAAACCCAACTTACAGTTGAGGTCCTTTTTCATCGGCTCCTCCAAAGAGTAATGCCACACCAAATGGCCTTGACTAGAATGAAATCATAGAAGGATCAGGCATTTAATGACCCAGTAACTGAAGAATACAACTGTCAACAATGAACATTTAACAAATAATTGACATACATACCATTGCACCTGGATCAGCATCTTCTTCTCCAAACTGTAACGCTAAGTTGGATACAGCTTGTGTCACACTTTCCACAGTCATGATTTCATTGTATGTAAACCAGTGATTCTGAGATGATAAAAAGAGACATCTATATCTCTTTTCATAAAAGTTACATTTCTTCTTCAATACATATACAATCTGCATCCCAATAAACTTAAGCCAAAATTATAACCGTAAGAAATGCACAAAAGATTACCTACCATGCAAGCCAACTGCAATGTGGTCTGAAGAACGCACAATAAAGGGCAAGATTTTAATGATTCATGACTAATTTGTTATTCCTTTTAGAATAGATATGTGCTATGAATCACACTGTCCATATTTTCTATTCAAGCTTAGTTAAAGTTCTTTTAGATGCTTCCAACCACATGGGAAGCATTCTACCATGAGCAGTTCCTATGCAGATTGTAATTTATTACATGAAAGAAAGCTAATCTCACAATCACAGAATCAATATTCCACAGTTGAGTAGCTTAAATATTTTGCCATCTGTGCAGAAACCACTCACAAAAAATGATTTATGTACTGTTAAGCGTGATTTGACGGATCTCCTTGATCCAAGAATGTTAACTTGCAAAGATTATGGAAATCATTCACTGAAACACATTTTCAATTTAACAACACATCCATAGCAAGCAGAGTCCTGACAATTATGAAGTTAAAGACTGATTATTTGGAAAACAGTTTTACCTATACCCTAAAATGTACCTATTCCCTACGTTTTTCTTTATTGGATAGAGAATTTTAAAAAAGAAATAAGGCTATTAAATGTTGTCAAATTCAGTTCAAAGGGAGCAATCCTAAAGCTGTGATAGCAGAGCATATTCTGACAACAGAGTTTCTTCTAATATTCATGTAATTAGTGACAAAAAAGAGGGATGTCCAATAATGGAATCTTATTTTCACCTTTTCATATTCATCTTGTATTTTGCATATTCTTTTCACATACAATTTAATTTGTAATTCTTTTCCGCAGTTCTGCTGCCATGTTTGTTTTAAGTCTGAGTGAATAATTTTCTTTAAAAAAAAGTGGGAGGAAAAAAAGCAAGGTGAACAAAGAATAGTATTTGTGTTTTACCTGTGTCTCAACTCTTGCTTTGTCAATTAATGTCTTTGCATCAGCTATCAAGCCACTCATTGCACAACCTGAAAAAAGGAGATACAAATTAAAAAATACCAGCCTAAACACTGATTCCTGAGAGACACCAAAGATTGACTCATGAACATTCAAATAAACAATGTGTTTTTAATCATCCATCCAAGTGCATATTGATACTCTTAAAAAATTGTAGAAGTTGAAATTCAAGTGTGTCATAAACAAAGTTCAGGCACTTGCATGTGAAACAAAGGTCAAATGACATAAGGTACAGAACTTATTTGTTAATTAACTTTGTTAGACAATACCATTGTTCATGGCTATATTAAAATAGTTAACATTAATGTTAAACACAGAGAAAGGTAGATATAAATGAATTCTAGCTCCAATTCTCATCAGAGGTTTGTATGTGATTATATAAAAAAATGGCCTCATGTACAGAGGACAGGCTAACATTAGAGGTCAATCAATGAGCTTCCAGCAGAGGAGTTGGCTGGAGATCAAGAGCGCACATTGCAATTCTCAGCTCTACAATTTCTATATTTGGAGACAAACTTTTACTAGAGAGGTCATATAGTAGCAAATTGCTTCTGATTTCTACATCTGATTCTATATTATGCTGATTTTGAACCCAGAAACCCAATGATCATTACTAGTAAATATTAATTTCACATCAAAGGAAGTCTACATATAAGCTCATATTATAGGAATTAGAAGACCACCAAAGAAAGGATTTTAATCATATCCATATTGCAATTACACTACAGAATTTTCTTAAGAATTAGCTTTCATTCTTACCTATATGAGAATCAATTTCTACAATTTTCTCAATACTGCTTGGCTCCATAAGTGGGGAAGTAATCCTCTTCTCCACAGCCAGGCAAACTCCTTCTGATGTCTGGATTCCAATTGCTGTGGAACCAAGCTAACAAAAATAATAATAAACCATTTTAACCTTTTTAAAGAACTATTAATTTGCTTTATACAGTCTAAGAAATACTCAGCACATACAGTCAATGATAGTCAGATGCAGAATTTCAGAACAATAGGATGTACGCTGGGTGCAACCAAAACCCAGAATGCAAACATGAAAGGGAAAATTTAGAGCATATTTTCATTTAAACAGATATGTCATGTCTGAACTTGCTGTATTGTGATTCTAGACCGTCATAGAAGTTCTTAAGCTTGTTTCTATAAGGACATATTGTACAATAACGGGTATGTCATGGCAAATAATGGCAAAAACCCCTCAATTCCCCCAACATTGTGTTTATATAAAATAAGGAGAAAGGGCAGTTTTGGAAACATTTAAATCAATGGTCAACGTTTTGTCCTTAAACTGCAGGTGTCCTAATAATTGGACCATCATTGATTATCATGGACTGAGGATGAGGGAGAAGAACTTTTTACCATTCATACACTGTTACTAGTCTCTCATCTTAAGTCAATATGTAACATTTGACAAACTGCACTAACTACATCAATTGATCTGGTTGGCCTAGGACAACTCGGAATGGCCAGCTCACCAAGTCACTTCTGCCGATTCATAGCCGCCAAATCACCACAGAATAACTTCACACAGTCAACTCGCTGCAGGGACAATTTGCCACGGTGGCTGGAGGGAGAGCCAGGTGAGCGGGCAGACAGGTGGGTAGAGCGGTGGCTTCCTACTGGAGGGATAGCCAGGTGGGAATGCAAGTGGGAAGAATGCAGAGCAGTGGCAGCAACTGGTAAATCCCATTTTCACACACACCGCTGCCTCTGCTATCATGCTGAGCTTTGGGTTGTTCAGAGTTCAGCCTTTTCAGCAGTGGTGGCGGAGTTCACGCCATTTGGTGGTGTGCTGGGTGGGCAGCAGCTGGGTGCGTTCCATTTTCACACACCCCACTGCTGCCATGCCGAGCTCTAGGAGCTTGCTGCAGCGATGGCAAAAATGGGATGCCCCCACCCACCATTGCCTGCCCCACCCACTGCTGACAACATCTTGGGCCTCTTCAGCCTGGAGCTTGGCAGCAACAATGCCAGCAGCAGCAGGGTGTATGAAAATGGGATGCCCCCAGCCCCTGCTGCTACTGTGCACACCAGCTCACTTGGCCAACTACCCAAGTGCAGCAAGTTGTCCTCACGGCGAGTTGGCCTGTGTGGAGTTGTCCTGCGGCAACTTAGTGGCAGAGTTGACTTGACAATGGTAAGCCAGCTGCACCGAACTGGCCGCACTGAGTTGTCCCATTCTGTGATCTGGTATATCAATTCTTTTTTAATATGTACAATAAGTCCTGTCAAGCCCTTATATGATTAAGTCAGCTCCATCCCATTCAAGAAATCCCCAAGATCATGTTGTACAAAATATATCATGCATCTTCTCATAGCAATGTAATTTGCCTGTAGAAATTTGCAAGTATTACTTTTTGATATTAAACTCAATTATCTTCCAAACAAAAAGGATCTGGCTTGGCTCTGAAAAAGGCCCTACAGCACAGATACAAACTATTTTAAAATAAATGTATTTTTAAATATTAATGAATAGCATGCATTAGTTTAGATAATTATGACTCTGAAACAAAAGATACTCATACCAGCTATGAATTGTCTATATGTCAATCATGTCTGCCATCAATTTTTCAGAGACATTCAGCTCTAACAAGGAACTACCTACATATCTTTGTTAATAAAACTTGTAGACACTGTTGACTCAATGCTTAGTATACTGAGTTGCACACAACAGCAGAATAATTGCTTTTTTCCTCTCTTTTTATAGATACATAGGGGTCTACAATTCTGGCTGACAGACTAGCCAACTCAAAACATTGTGCATGGTCAGGTTCTACTCCAACCCAAGCTTCCTAACAATAAAAATAGATCAGGACATGATAACTTTCCTGCTAATCCAAAAGTATTTTTCAAGTGGTTCTAAAACATCCTCACTCTTCAATCTGCTACATTTATTCTGTTAAAATAGGAGAAGCTTTTGGGAAAGTCTGATGGAATGCTTATAGATTAAATTTATGCCACTATGAAGGTTCAGAATAAGGAAAGCTGAATTTAATTATTATTTAATTATATTCAGTGCAAAATAATAGCACTTTCAGCATGACAAAAATAATAACTACAGGTAGTCCATTGTGACTGTACTTGACTTACAACCACAATAGGGTGGCGGTGGCCGGGGGGGGGCAGGATGGATGCCTCCTGCAGGACCCTGCCGGCCAAAAACGGGTGTGGGGGGTCCACAAGTGGTCCAGCCCCTTGATTTTTCCAGGCCGGCCCCATGAGCCGGACTTAAGCACCCCATGGTCCGGATCCGGCCCGCGGGCCTTGAATTTGACATCCCTGGTATAATGCAATCCCTCTTAATATTTCCCCCTACAACCATAAGGTAGGCTGCACTGTTTTGGCCACAGTCACACAGTGAACCTCTATGGTTTAGTAACAACATGAACCTATATCACACTAATCCTAGTCCGCACTGTAATCACTACAACAGTAGTGGTTCTCAATGCAACGTAACTTGATGTTCCAGTTGCTGCATACTAAATTGCTTACTAAAATCATGCTACATGGGAATTGGAAAATGGATTTTCTCTTTCAATAACCATACCATGTTCAGATATAAAGAATAGCTTATTCTTTTAAAGCTGAATTCAAAATATTGTGTACAAAATGTTACACAACTGATTCCTGAGCATTTTTCAACAAGACCCATCACATTATCCCAGTTATTTACATTAACATTTTACAGAAATTCCATTGGATGCAACTGATATGCAACTGGGTAAGTGAAAGATTATAGCATGCAACACACTGCCAGTCTTAACCAATTATTGTGACTGTGCAAAAGCTATCTCAGCATTACTTCAAAGGAAGTGCAGAATTGGATAGCATTGTTCAAACACTATTCTCAAACTGTAATCTCAATCTTCATTCACTGTTATGAGATTCTCCCATTCCAGTCCATCCAGTTCTATGAAGTCGCTCAAAGTATTTTTTGCACAACAGTTTCAAATGTACCTTGATAGCTTCAATAGCATATTCCACTTGGAATAATCTTCCTTCTGGTGAAAAAGTGTTCACGCCTCTGCAAAGGAAAGAATCAAGAGTCACATTGAACATTTACTAGAATTTAGATTTTCAATTAGACTTATGCAATAAAGTTTGATTTCAAATAAAGACAGAAAGACAAATTACTTTTCTAGCTGAACTCGACTTGTTGCAAATATCCAACAAAGGTGTTTTCAGAAAGAAACTGGACAAATTCATTAAAGATTATTTATTATCTATAATAGCAAATATTCAATCTTCAGATCGTAAATTTTCTAGCAAAAAAAAATCTACCAATTTAGGGAAAAATCTCATTTTTCCCAGATAGATAGCATTCTAGTTAGCGGTTTAGTTTTAAACTCCAAACTTCTCAGAAATTTCTCATTTTCCCAAGAATGCAAAGATATTCCAATTTTAGCAAGTTTGTTAATTCAACAAATCCCTTGAAACAAAACAGTGACAGTAGGGATTGAGACTTTATGATATTGCAAAATGTGAGCAAAAACTAAATGCATGAAATGATTTATGAAAGTCACCACCGAATTAAACTTTTTCTTCTTGATAAATATCACAACTATTACCAAAAACACTTGGCAAAGTTTATTCGGCTATCTGTGTATTAGTTTGTACAAGTAACATTGTAAAAATATATCTGCACATAGTAAATGTTTCTATGATGTGCTTTATTCAGCAATGAAGTATTACAGTACTTGATTTCAGTGAGCTGGCCCAATCCCTGATAAGCATAACCGAAAGCAAAAGTTTGAGGATCATCATTATGACTAAGGAAATGTCCTGGCCTTGAGTACACACTACTCCAAATATGCTGTAATGTCACAACACAAATTAGGCCCAGTCTACTGTGGAATAAGAACACTTTGGTTAATTACCAGTAGCAAAAGTATTCAAAGGGATCGGGATAGCCTGATTTCTGATTAATAAACTTGAAAATGTCACAGTCCCTTCTATTTTCTTTTACCCAATAATGAGCTGCGGGCAGTTAAGGCAAATCGAAAATCTGTTTTTAAAAAAGCATCCTACAAAGAACGAGCAAACTAACTGGAAATAAAGCATTCGGAATAAATCTAAACTTTTTCTGAAGTATTGTTTCAAATACACATAAAATCTCTTCATCACCGCCAGAGCGCTTAAATTTTGCAGTTCGATTTACGTCAAGCTGCTTTTTTCGCCGGCTTTTGCGGGACACCCTCTCCTGGGAAACTTCGGTTTCTAACGTGAGGGGCGCTTACTCTCCAAAGCGTGTAAGACCTTTCCTTTTCGTTTTTTTCCAGGCAGGCAAAAAACTGCTCTCCGTTCCCAGGCACGAGGTCCGGCCGAAGCGCTTCCTTTCCGAAGAAAGAAGCAAAAAGCACCCAGGCCACCACTCTTAAGAGATCCTCGAGGAGAGGCCGGCAAGCTGGAGGAGGGAGGTCGCTTCAACTCCTTCCGACAGAAAGCCTTTGGATGAGTCGGTCGGAAAGCCAGGCCGCTGCAGTGACTCAGCCCTGGCCAACGCAGGCCGCGCTTCCGCTCGTCCTGGCCGCACTTACCTGTCGTACTCGGAGCGAGTGAGGAACATGCTGGCAACAGCAGCCGCAGCGGCACCAGGAAGGAGGAGATGCGCGCGCCGGACGCGGAGGTTTCGCGTTCGAGCCTCGACTTTAGTCCGGAGACGGCTAGGGCCCTGTCAGCGCAAGCACCCGGTTTCAGCCACCACTCCACACCGCGCATGCGTGAATCTCGACGGCGTACGCCTCGCGTGCTTACCAGCCAATAGAGCTCCGAAGCGGGAGCTTACAATGCCATCGTGCAATTGGCCCTGAGAAGGTTCGTACCGAGCCGGGATTGGCTAACGGTTGCCATGGTCTACGGGGGAATATCAATCCCGCCCTTCTAAAGATTTGAGAACAAACTAAAAGGTTACAAGGGGATGCGATGTGGTCGTTGTGTTTCTCCGGGAGTTGATCGTAGCGTTTTTCCCATCCTCGTGTCTCTTTGTGTTATGACATGGTACTCCGTTATTTTGGTAAATAATTGAACAGCTAAACGTTAAGAGTTATTAGGGGCAAACGTATATTGACATAAAAACGTGCGGTGATCTTTACCTAAAATTTCCATAAGTGGTAGCGATACTAAAGCATGAAACCTGGACCAGCTCATGATTTTTAGTATTTAGGCACCAGTCCTGCTCTCTCTGCTCTTGCCTCGTATCACGCTGTTACCAATTCACCCTGTTTTGAGATGCAATACTCAAGCGAGATCTTGCGGCAAAGGGCAACGATCCGCTTATCAGGAGGACTCTGAAAATACCCAGCATCATTTATAGGTGGGGGGAAAGAGCAATACGTTCAAAGGTATTAATGAGCTATGCCCCAGGATTGAAACAGCCTATATATTGTGGTTAAAGGGCAATACCGTGTTTCATCCGTTCGAAACAAAAATATGGTTTCTGTGGTTTCAGTTCATGTTATGCACCATTGTGATTTATTAAATAATAGTTAAACAATGGCTTAAATCAAGCTAATAAGGAGACCAACATTACTTGGTGTTCTGGTGTGTCAAAGCAATTGACTGAAGAAGGAACCAAGAGCACTGTAAAGCACAAAGAACTACATGTAATCTTTTTCATGACCACAGTTGGGATTGGCAATTTGGACACCAAATGAAGCAGTTAAATGAAACCATGACTGCTCTTTTGATCTTATTTCATCTTTCTTTTACTTTACAGGCCAATGTGAATGGAAACAGTTGCTAAACAAGGCAGTTGCCAATAAAGACTACTTGTGGAGAAGATACCTCCAAAAGTCTCAAAGGTGAAATCCCGATGAAAAAAGCAATAGTAAAATACAGTTGTCACCCCAAAATATTACTGATTTTTTCATGTTTCCATTATCTTTCGGCTGCATAACCCTGGCCACTTGTGTCTGTCAAAAAAGTGAATATGCTGTGGGGAAATCTCTTGTTTTCTATCAGATAAGCCCTTTCCTGAATGTCACAACTTACCTTCCAAAATCCCATGCACCAAGCAGTCCTCTTACTTTTTTTAAAAGTGATAAAATTATTAACTCCCTCTTTAAAATATCTTCTGTTTTAAAAAAGAAAGGAAAAGGGGAGGAGGCTGGTGTTGAAGAATGCAGCAAAGTAATCCCGGTAATCACTCCTATGCTCTACTGTCTAAACAAAATTTAGTTGAAGGCTTTGGACATCTGTGTAGACCTTTAATGCAGGGGGGGGGGATTAGATCAATAGCCATGATGAGGTGGGAGAGGTGGAATTATGGAATGTGTTGGGAAGGGCTAGTGAGCAAGCTAGATGGAGCTGGGGGTGGGGGCAAAATTGGAATTAGACATTTTTAGAGCAAAAATATTTTTCTTAAATCTCACTTAACAGTTTGGTTTTTTCTCAGCCTTTCCCGCATTCATTCATAAAACCCAAGATGTGTACTTTATCCTAGTTATTAAAAACCGGTGACAGCTGAGAAGGGACATGGAAGCCAAATAAAAGCTTTTGGCTAAACATTGTATAACCCTTACATAGGTAGACAGAAATAAGCCACCCTGCTTGTTGACCATGCATGCTTTCTCTTTCTCTTTTGCAGTCCTTGGAGCCCATTTGCAGCGCTCAAATTTGTTGGGAAAATGTAAAAAATCAGCAGGAAGCAGGGCGAAAAAGGTGTTTTCATAAGCTTAATATATCAGTGAAAGTATAAGTCCCACAAATCTCTCCAGATGACAGGAAATTGACTAAAACCTCCACCCTCTACCTTCTGTAATGGTATTACATCATGGCTTTGCTGACAGCTGTGCTTGGCTGCCAAGAATACTAATACAAGATAGACCTCAGCAGCAGAAAACTACTGACCCCTGATATTAGGATATTGTGGACAATATTGAGGCCTCACTAGTAAGGGTTCTACATTTCTCAGTACTGCATTGGATGGATCAGAAAATAACTAGGTAAAACATTATCTACTGCTTTCTTTAAAAGACAAGCTGAAGATGTCCATGGCTTAAATTGGAGAGGTGTCATTTGAAATTGTAGGTACTTTGATTCAGTTGTCTAGGAACAGCTTTTGCAGAATCCATATTTCTGTGAATGTCTATTAATTAGATTTATATACTGTTATTCACTTAGAAGCCCAGAGTGATATATTCCTGTTTTTCCCTATAACAATTATATAAGATAGGATGGCAGAAAGAGAATGATTGGTCCAGTTATTCATAAAAGGCCCAGGATTAGAGACTAGATTCACATATTCAGGTAATAATGGTTAGTTGACAAGGCACATATTGAAGAATTTAGGTTAGTTATGAAGTAAAGAAAAAACTATGAAATGCGTAGCTCAGGTTGGTAGTTAGGATGTTGGTTTGAGCTCCGAGCTTGGCAATTTGGTTGCAAACATTTTGTCACCTTTCGAGGAGACAACTGTGTGTTTTGAATTGTGTTTCAATTCAGTTCAAAATGCACTGACGATGTCTCCTCAAATGGTGATGAAACGTTTGCAACCAAATTGCCAAGCTCGGAGCTCAGAACAACAGCCCCAAAAAAACTATTTTGGTTTAGCAAATTGTACAAATCTGATTTGTGTAGGTGTGTTCCTAGGATCTCACCAATACTATACAAATAGGAACTGCACACGTTTGAGGATTTTTCCAGAGAACTATTCTTAGCATTACTTTTGGAAAGAATGTGAAACTGTTGTGCCTTTCCTTCTTTAATGGAGGGGGAGAAGCAGAAGAAATGATGGAAAAAACAAATGGTTCATAAATGGAAAATAACATGATCAAGTTCTTTTGTACACCTCTGTGTGTGATGCAATGTGACTGTACAGTAAAAAGTCTCACGTGGGAGCATCCCGTCATTGGAGTGAAATGATTTCATCTGCCATCAAGCTACAATTTGGAAACAACTGCTTTGTAGCCTACTAGTATGGATATTTGTTGAGTAGCAAAACTTACATTCAGCATGACTTATTATCAAGAAAGTACATAACCATAATCATAGACCTCTTTCTTGAACATTTTGGAATTGGGCTGGCCAGAGGAAAGTATATTTTCTATCAGTCTCATTTCTACTATTTTGAAATCCAAACACCTTCAAGTTCAGGTTCATAATGCTCTCAGATCTTTCTTGTAGTACAGACATGTTTGTGTCATTTGTATGGTTCCTGCAAGAGGCACATTGAACTATTTGATCAATATTTGCCATAGCTTATCTTCCTACAAGGACTATATTGAGGCCATTTTGCAAAACTTAAAACAAACTATTTTTATGCAGGCATTAATTTCATGGCTCTAGTTCCCTAAATATAGGAGGAGGAATGCTGAGCCAGCCATAAGTAGAGTAGGTCTAGAGGACTCTGTTCTATCACATAAGGAAATATATTGGAGGTGTAAAGCCCAAGGCTTAAACTGTGATTTAAAAGAAGGCAATTCACAAGTGAGTTTCAGGTTACATCACATAGAAGTCTATAATAAAATCTTATGCTGCTGATTGCATGTACCAAACATTTAATTTTATGGATTAAGAAAAAGCCAAACACTGTTTTTCAGAAAGTCCCAGAGAAAAAACTGGAGTAGGGCATATGCTATATGTCCTTCCTTA
The DNA here is from genome assembly GCA_032468155.1 of Oxyrhabdium leporinum. Lineage (NCBI taxonomy): Eukaryota > Metazoa > Chordata > Lepidosauria > Squamata > Cyclocoridae > Oxyrhabdium > Oxyrhabdium leporinum. The sequence goes on from JANHFL010001475.1 coordinate 166,103, forward strand.
TTTTTTCTCGGAATAAAATAAGAATGCCCTGGAAATTATGTAAAATTTAAGCAGTATCATCTTATTTTGAGATATATAATAATTGTGCAAGATATTGTAATAGACAAATTTTGGCTTTAAATATCCAGAATTGTTTAACATAGGCAGATGCAATCTCAATCGTATTTCCTTACTTTTCGAAGTTGCACTTTCCTCGGGTTACAAATAACCCCCCTCCCCCCGCCCAAAGAAATACACCAGCAAGGAATAAAAGGTAGGATTTTGGCTTTCATTTTTAGCATACTCAACATCCAAGCAAGCATCTTTTAATCATCGCTATCTGTTGACCTGCACAAAAATTGGGCTATAATTCACATGATTTCCATCCAGCATATAATCAACCATCCTAGTTGGCAGATAATGCAAGTTCTAGTCAAATGCATAGAAGTCACTAGATGGAGAAGAATGCAATGAGGCAAGCAATTGTACTTATGTGAACAGGAATACTGTATAATGAGGAAAAATAAATTCTTAGCTTTTTAAAATAAAAACATTTTGTGCAACAGTCTCACATTTCTTTGTCATTAGAAAAATAAACGTTATGAGATTGTACACTTGAATATTCAAATCACAATTTTTTTATTAACATCTGTGAATTTGCTGTATTGAAGAATCTATACCAAGAAAGCAAAATTTCATTTTATTTCATGTTTTTAAATTATTTAATGATACTTCATACATGGTTTAGAAAATAAACTTGAATGGCTTTCAAAATCAATTCTATAGATTTTTTATTTTATTTTTTTGTTTAAAACAACATTTCCAGAATATTTTAATATTTGCAATAAAAAAGAAAACATAATTACCATAGCATAACAAGAAAATAAGAAACAAGCGGCCGATAAATCATTGCTGCTTACCTAGGTTTGTCAATTCTTATTTAACTTCTTAATATAAATTATGATAAAGATTAATGAATAAACAGAAGCATATATTATTCCCCACAGCAAGGAGAAACAAAGATGGTCAAATTGATTCTTTTGTCTAAAGAAGAGAATATATTTAACTTTGTTTCTATTTGGAAATTACTTCCAGGTTTTGTGTTTGCAAAGAAAAAAATGAAACTTTGATTTTATTTTTGCTAATTAGATAGATTTGTTATAGAAATGGCTAGTATATACTGTTGTATAAAAGTAAAAAGTTGAGGTTATAATGTTATCTTCTACTGTGCCAAAGAGAGTTGGAAATTGGTGCCTTTTTCTTTCCTTTTCCCCTCTACACCATATTTTTCCCTTCCCCTTCTAGTTTTCTATTACTTTTTTGAATTTCTCTTTGTATTTTATATTTTGATAAACTAATAAAAATGTGAAACCAGGAAAAAAATCTTATTTAACTTACATAGATTAAAATCAAAGAATATAATAACAAACTTTGAGTCACCCTACCCATTATCCTATCAATGTTCTTTACCCATCAAAACAGGACACAGCATTCTGACTTTACCAATATGTCACTATTCTTCTAGAATGTATTTTAATCATGAGAGCAGAGTAGGCAAATGCTGTAATTAATATACAATCTGAAAGTCATTTGTCTTGTCTCTACAGCAACCTCTATAGCTGAAATAAACTGGCATAAACAAGCTTGGCCTGTTCTCAACTTCCAGTTATTGTTTTAAAGCATTAATGGCACAGAGTAAATTTATCATATGGTAGATTAAAAATATAAAGAAAGAAAATATTTAACTCTTATTATTTTGGCTATTTCTGTTGCTTCAGGTCAAGAGCAATGAATGATTTTCCAGTAAGATAATGTAGTACAAAATGGATCTACAATAAGTAGTGCAAAATGGATCTAGAATAGATTGTAAAAATCTGAATGACAACTAGATGGTAGCAAATAGTTGGAGCATCTCTGCTACCATCTAGTGGTAAAAACCTCTCTGTTCAGCTGGCTTATGAAAATGATATCCCCATTCACAGGTACAGTATTTGGTAGAAACCATAGTCATGTCATTGTTATAACATCATGGTATGTTTGATGTTGCTTGCCCTGCCTTGTTCCCTTCTTATGGACACCCATACTTTAATATTCATCACAACAAATACATCTGGCATTCCTCCAAAGCTAAAATAATCAGAACAGTATTACCAAACAATATGGGGCAAGAAGACTTCCTTAGGGGGAGGAGTTTACTTTGGGAAAGTCCTATTTGGGGCTCAGTGTAGAGTGCAGAATTGTGTCTGAAAAATTTGAGGCTTTGTTTGGGCCTACTTTTTCATTTCATAAAAGTGTTGGTCCTAACTCAAGAAGTCCCCTTGGATGCAGGGTGGCTTTGGCCTTTTGGTGAGGACAGATGATCCTTCTGGATGAGGGAGAACCTACAGATCCTCAGAAGAAGATAGGAAAGCCTTCATAATGCCTGAAGTAAAGTAAATATGAGTTTGTAGGAATGGTTGCAAGGAAAGTCTGGGAATAAAGCAAACAAGGCCAATTTTGATAACAGGCTTACCATATTTTCAAGCAGACGAACCAGGATAAAGGTCATGATCAGCAGACAGGGAGTGTGGATCTTAGCACTGTTTCAAAGCTTACTTCACTGTGTGCAGATAAAGAGGGGGCATGTTTGGGTAGACCACTAATCCTATGCTTCTCTAAAAAGGGGGTCACATGCATTTAAACTCCCTCACCCTTTGACTGAGCATGCTGCTAAATTGCATAGACGAAGGGGAAGCAAGTTATGACAGATGGGATACATCTGTCATGCCCACTGACAAGCTGTACAGTCCTATATGCCAGGAAGTATTTTTTTAATGCCTGCAATAAAGCACAAAACCAGAACAATCCTGGTCAGACCAGGATATATGGCCAGGAGGAGTGAACCTGCAATAGCTTCAAATTACCATTTCAAGTGTGATTATTACCACTTGATCATTTGCATTCTTCATTGTATTATACTGTGTAAAAATTGTTAATGTGCTCATAAAATTCTGTCTTCTATTAAAAAAATGATGGAGGAGTTAACTGTGTCACTATTTTTATCTAACTACTAACTTTTCAAAATAATTCTCCTTTGATAAACATGGAACTGCTGGTGGTTTGACACTGTATATCAAAACCAGCTCCATATTTAATGGAAAGTTGTTAATAAATTTTGATTAATGTCTGAAATACTAACCTACATCCATCTATTGCTAAACAAGACCCATTGAGTCAGGATAAGTATGCGTACAGTTAAATCTGCACATGAATATTCAGGAAAAGCCATAGAGCATGGGTGTCCAACCTTTTGGCTTGTCTGGGCCACATTGTGTGAAGAGGAATTGTCTTGGGCCCCAAATAAAATATATAATGTAGCTAATGTATCTAAATCCCATAGTGTTAAAAGTTTATGATCTTGTGAGGCTGCATTACTAGCTGTCTAGAGCCTACATGCGGCCTGGCCACAGTTGGACACGCCTGTGTAGAAAGTTAACACTCACCCCTGTCCTAGAAGAATGAAATATTTTGAGAAATATTTTAAAAAGGCAGGATAAAGTATTTCCCCTAAAAGAGAAATAAAAATCTTAAGAGAGACAGAAACTCAGAGCCCCAGCTTCCTGCCCCCAAGCAGATACTAAGCTGAGGCCAGCTTTTTGAAATGCAGTTTTGGTAATCCATTACTCCCTGCAGCAAGGGCTGAACAAAGGTAGGGTTAGCCCTCAGCCACAATAGGAATTGCCCAACAAGCCCCTTCATTGCATCAGTCCAAACGTCAACAAACTTAGCTCAGACAAACTCCTAGGATTTGTACATGGCCCCATGGAAGTCAAACAGCCAATAGAATACATGTTCTTGCACAGGAACAGGAAGCTCAAGTTCAAAGCCCAAGAGAGGGTATAAAAAACCCCTCACTCTCAACTTGATATGGTTAGTTACCCAGAACACATGTGGTTCTGCTTCATCATTAAACCATCTTTCCAAGCCTCCATGTTTCCAGTGTTTTTCTCCCAGCTTGGAACTGAACTAGATGGGATATTTCTTCCAACAAGTGCTATAGAGAATTAATATCTGCACTGAGACAAACCTGAGTACATGTGTGGAGAGTCACAAAACTGCCCCCTGTGTCAGTGTGGTGTGGTGTTTAAAAGGTGTTACCTTGCTAACAGGATTACTAAAATCCTACTTAGAGAATTATTTTATGTAATTTTTCAAAGCATCTAATTTAAAGAGTAAAATATTTTTAGCAGAAACAAAAAGTGTTGCTACATAAGATACATTTTCATGTACATCAATATATCATGAGAACCTGCTTTGTTTATTGGTAGTAGTTCACATCTTATCTTCAAAGGTTCTCTGGGAAATGAATAGCAACTTCCTGTTTCCACTCTTAGTTAAAGCAAGTTATAGCAATGACTAAATTCAGCCTCATCCTTGCAAATGTTCAAACTGCCTTTTCTATTTCTAATATCCTTTAACTTAAATATCACAACTTTCTATGATTTTATAAATGAGTATTTATTAATTCTTACTAATTAATGAATAAAGCTTGGATAAAATATATTCTAAACAGTAACATGGAATAATCATAGACTGAACACCTTATTTTTTTATTAGCACAACTTTGAAAAGCGGGATTCTTAAAAATATTGAGGACAATCCATAATTGTTGCTACAAGGAATCTCTGAAAGTGATCAAGAAAAACTTGGCAAACAAATTCTGCTTTGAAACTGCTATTCTTTTAAAAGATGACATAAGCTAGCAATATGGAAGAAATAACATCTTTTGGAAACAGGCCTGGTGAGTATTCTAATAAATGACAAAATAGAACTAGTAATTTTATCTGCCTGTATTTTTTTTTAATTGTTGTATTGTGGTATAGTTTGCAAAATCTACCAAGCTCTACAAAGATGAATACTGTAATATTGCTAAAATATGTACTTTTAAAAAGCATTCTAGACATTGTTTTCTTCTTAGGCAAATGTTTTAGTCAGACAATTAAATACATTTTTTTCTTTTAATGAATGGGTTCAAAACATTACTATGACAAACTTTGCAAAGATATTATGGGAATGTAAATATTAACTGCTTGGCACTTATACTTGCATATCGACATTATACTTTAAGTTTTGTACTAAAATTCAATTTTATTCTCCCTAAATATTTTGTCAATATTAATTTATTATCAAAAATTAATTTTTAGATAAAATAAGCATAAACTATTAATACTCACGGGACTTGTGGAAAAAGATGCTGTTCTTAATAAACAGATGACATTCATCAGCCGAACAGCAGATCAAATGCACTTTGGAAACCTATATATTATCTAATATATTTTCATTTAAATTATTTTACCTAGAAAATTGTATCACATTAATACCATTATTCTATCACCTGTGATAGAAAATAGCAGTACTTAAGAGTCTCTTATCCATCTGTATGGCTAAAAGTCTGTAGAGATTCTCAGTCATCCAGGTCATCCAGGTTGTCCCAAATGTGCTTTTTCAGGAGGCAACTGGATTTTCTTTTTTCTTGAAAATGTTTCCTTCTCATCCAAGAAGCTTCTTCAACTCTGATAGGATAATCCTTCCATTCCCCACTATCCTGTCAGA
>JANHFL010001475.1:176139-193791 GCA_032468155.1 Oxyrhabdium leporinum
CCGACTCCCCGCACCCCGAACCTGGTCCCGAACCTGGAAGGGAAGGATAACAATGCGCCAAAACTGTTGCCTTGGTGAAGTTTTATCAAGGGAAGGGGCCACACGAGGCTGGGAAATTGGACCTGGGTTGTGTGCAGGAGCCGGTTGAGCTGGAGAGGAGTGCCTTCTCGGGCAGTCCTTCTATGTGCAAAGGAGTCTGGATTTATGGACTTGGGGTATGTGCGGGAGCAGTGGCAAGCTGCGCTCACATTTCACTCAGGCGGGTTTAACCTTTTTGGAGCTCTGATTCTGCACATACCACGCCTTAACTTGTCCCTGAGCTCACAAATTCTCTCTCTTCTCAGCCTTCCCAAGAGGAGATTAGAAACTCTGGATTTATTTAGTCCACAGCACAGACCCAGTGCCAGGAGATTCCACTCCAATGCTGTATTTTTGTGTGTCTCTTTCCACGGGACAGGAGCATTTCAATTTCAATTTGATCTCTAGGAACATTTTCAGATTTCTACCCATTTTAATGCAAAAGTTAAGGGGGGGGGGACTGAATAAGCCTTAAAGGACCCAAATCAACTTTCTATTTCTTAAAAAGAAAAAAGAAAACCCACTTCCTTTTTGTTTTCTTTTTTTTACAAAATCCTGTTTTATGTTATAAACATCCATATGTAACACTGTTATTTAGTGACATGCTGTACCACCATTTGTTCTGTCTTTAGACAATAGTGGTATTACTTAAATGTGAAGAATACATTTTGTCAAAACCATATAGTTAATGATTCCAATATGTGTAATTGCACAAAGCACGTTCAATACAGGTTCAGACTCTGAAAAGAATCAGGGAGGAACTGAGTGATAAGAAAAAAAAAATCCCCGAGCTAACAGCATTCTATCTAAGTGTGCAGCAGATTTGGATGAGTTTAAACTTCTGTGAAAACACATCTCACGTACTTTAAAGATAATGCAAGTGGTCCCCTGGTAAATGGCAAGGACTTGTCTTTCCATGATGCATGGCTTGAGGACAGCAATATTTGCATTGCTATATGAAAATTCTGGTCATGGCAATTTTGTGCATTGAGTGACTGGTTAAAGCACTGGATCATGAGAATAATGTACAGTAGCTCTAAAGTCTAATGACAAATGGCACAAGTGGCCTTCCATTATACATCAAGACATTACTCTTCTTAGATATGCAATATAAGTAGTTGTTTGTGTCTTCTTTCATTGTTTCAAATATGTGCATAGGGTTCTTTCACAGTCTGCAATTGACCCTTCATATTTTTTTTTATTATGCTGTGTTGCTGCCTGACAAGGTCTTAAGCAGTTTCAGATCCCTTTACACTTTTTAGCCTTGTGATAAGACATTATATCAATCGTCTCAAGAAGCTTCCATTTTAGAACCTAGGCTAAAATTAGCATAAGTTTAAAAAAGCAAAAAGTTCTAATGACAAAGCTCCTTAGTAAAAGTCATAGTGACTGTATCTTGAAAGGATTCCTTTGTCCTACCAGATCTATTCATTTTATTCAGTGATAATGTCTTAGCTTGGGAAGTGTTAAGTAATAAAGAGCCAAAACCAGATTTTTCATGTTTTCTTGCCTTGAGTACACAGATATATTTTTTCATGATATGTGGCTGCACACACAACCTGCAGTGGTACAGATAGTATTTTCTGAATATAGGTAGCATTTTCTTTTCTATATAGAAGCTTTTTCTCAATTATATGTTTCACATCTAGCAACATACTTGAGAACTGTGCTAGTTCTCTTTTTTCTATATAGATAGAAAATATAGAGTTGGCTCTAAATTCATGGAAGTCAGCACTTAATCAGTTGCTTTGGGAATAAGTCAGTACTGCCCAGAATTTGAGCCTGATTCTTTCCTTGGTCCAAAAGTAGTGTTGAGAACTCTAGTGATGTCATTAGCTGTTATGCAAAATCTGGAATTGCAAATAGTAATTACAGATTTCATGGAGTACTGGAGCTCATGAAAGGAAAGTCAGTATTGGCTGCCAGTAAACATGTCTGGATAAGCTTTATTAAATCAAGACACAGGTAGTCCTTCACTTACAACAGTTCATTTAGTGACCATTCGAAGTTACAACGGCATTGAAAAAAGTGACTTGTAACCAGTTTTCACACTCACGACCATTGCAGCGTCCCCATGGTCATGTGATCAACATTCAGACACTTGGCAATTGATTTGTATTTATGATGGTTGCAGTGTCCTGGGGGTCATGTGATCACCTTTTGCAATCTCCTGCCAAGCAAAACCAATGGGGAAGCCAGATTCACTTACTAACTGTGTTACTAACTTAACAACTGCAGTGATTCACTTAACAACTGTGGCAAGAAAGGTCATAGAATGGGGCAAAACCCACTTAACAAATGTCTCACTTAGCAACAGAAATTTTGGGCTCAGTTGTGGTTGTAAGTCGAGGACTACCTGTACCAGCTTTATTAGGATAGGAAAAAAAATGAGAGCCTGGCAGATACAGTAGCTTTTTTCTGAGCTGTTTATATTATAATTTTGTTGCAACTGTTACTTTTAGTTCCATCTAAATGCTACACATCATAACAAAACCTTTCTTTTGTTTCTTTATCATCGTTCTTGTGTCGCTCACATTTCCCTGCACTTACATAGACACAACTAATTCTGAAGTTCTTCAGTCATAATGGTACTTAAGCAGCACATCTGCTACCTTTCATCAGTTTTCCTAGCTGAGTTTATGGAAACCCTTAGGGAGTACAGTGCAGCCATTCATTATAATAGCTGAATAGTTGGATTTTGATGAGTTTTGTTTTGGCTGGATGTTAGTCTCAGCCAAGGGGGACTTTCAAACCAGAGACCAGTGTCTGATTTTAGGCTCTTTTGTTGTTACGAAGTTGAACCCACCAAGGATGTCTTACCATGTCTTGCATGACCCATATTGGCATATGTGCATGTGAGAGAGTTGAGCCTAATGGTAAATGAAACTGTTTTTTGTTCAACTGGCAAATCCCTTTCCACGCTCATTCACTTTTATCTGATCTACTACCACGGTGCTTGAAAAATCCTCTTGATTTAGCTTTTCTTGATATTCAGTGCATCGTTATATATGGTCCAAATCAAAACCAACAATTTTCATTAGCTGAAACCTCTTGTATTCTCTAACCTACGCAAAGGGAGATAAGCTAGGCAATGCTGATATGATCATAAGCGAAGTCTATACTTAGCAAGAGCAGACTGAAATTTAATTTTGGTCTCTTCCAACACTAGCATCTGCTTTCATTACTCTTGACTTTCTACAGCTTTTGCTGAATTTTGCCTATTGCAAAAGTACTAATGCATATCTCTGAATGGAATGGTGTGTTAAAAATGAATAAGTCTATCAGCTTCAAGCGCATTCTTACACTGTGGATTTCACTTTTTGGGCAGGAATTGATTTTATGTTGCTCCGGGCAATTTATATTGAAACAAAATATTTTTTATATATGTGGCATAATTGTTGTTTGTCCCATATTTAGGGGCAGACTTTAGTCAAACCATTTAGCTTTCTATTGAAGCTGATGGAATTATTTCAATTAGTTTTCTGAAAGATGCTTTTTAAAAAGGCTATTAGTTATATCTAAGGATTCTAATACTGCTTACTATCCTGCAAAAAAGCAAGACATCTTGCTTTTTTTTTAATGTGATGCTTTTTCTCTTATAGAAATTGAGTATAAACCTGGATATTTTTTCTGCAGTGTTGGCTTCCCACAAGCTATTTCTTTTCTTTCTTTCAAGATTTTTTTTAATCTATCCAAGAAAATATGCAGCTTTTAAAAAACTGATCAGATGTGTGTATTGCTTGCAAATTGTTTGTTCAATGGTTGATGTGCATTGATGATTGATGTGGTTTTATTAAAAACACTTTGGAGCCATTATAAACCTTGGTAGTTGTATGCAATTTGTGCGGTCTTGGGATTGTTCACAGGAGTCGGTAAAGCTAAATATGTTGCCTTGTTTAGAGAGGGTTTTTTTCCTATTGATTGTTAACAGATTTAACCCTAAATTCCTCTCCCCTTTTTCTTCAGCTCTTTGCCATTTTTGCCTTTGGGGCCTGTGGTTCTTTCAGTGCAGAAACAGGGGCTACTGTGAAATGCACCAAGCCTCCCAAGGAGACAACTGCTATTACTGTGCAGTTTGGATATCCTTTCAGGTAAATGAAAAGCTGACTGAGTACAGATATGAAAGATACAATGTGAAACCCAACACTGTTGGTAATAGCCTTTAATAAATGCGAAATTGTTAATTTATATTTCTTAGAGTTTTTCTTATGAAGATGTCCTTTTTCAGTGACAAGTAATTCTTCAATTAGAATTGCTTACTATTGCAGGCTATTTTTTCAAACCATTCCTCTAGAATTACCTTAAATCTCTTAACTACTGATTCAAAATAAATCGAATTAAGCAGTGAAAGAATTGTAGCATTATTGCAACAATGGCTGGACACTGCTCTGCATAGTATTACATTCAGAAATCTCACTTAAGTTAGCTTGGATGTGCTAATTTTTTTTTGGTTTTTTTGGGTTTGTTTTTTTAAATGCCTCCAATTTCTCAGGCCGCTTTTGAGAATTCCTCTAGTTTTCAAAGTGATTTGACATGCAGCATAAAGTATCACTACTCAGGAACCAAGGCCAACTGTGCCTTGATTGCACAGAGCAAATTTTATAGAGCTCTGAATCCCTTTTCTATTTTCCAGTTGTCCAGAGATTTGGAGACCGTGCAGGAAAATATAATTCATCCAAGAAACTAGTGTATGCATTCCACAATAGAAACAACTTCTGATCCGCTGTTCAGACACTGTGGTCAGCCAAGAGGCTATTGGATCTTTGATGGTTGAAAAAAAAGATTCAATGACTTATATGGTATAAATAAGCTACATCCCATATATTGGAATATTCCCACATGAGCAGCATGAAGAGGAGATACTGTGATTTTCAGAAAACCTCACAAGTGAAGAGGTTAATCCAAATGTATTATTTTCTGCGCCATTATATCTAGAAGTATGCCATCTATTATTTTGTTTGGGGATATATCTGTTCAGTTCTGATGGCTAGAAACGAAGCCTCCCTTCTCCCAAGACATCAGAATCTCCAATAGGAGTTTATCTGTCCTCACTACAGAACTATTAAGACAAGCATTACCACCAACTTACACCACTGCATCTATTTAAAAGGGGCTCGTGTCTGAAATATTTTGGTTAGAGACAACCAGATGAGGTGAGAATTCTGTTTCCAGCTGGGTACCTTGCTTCCAGATCAGCATTATCTCCAAGATTGGCAGGTGGAGGTCCCAGCTGCCTTGCACTTGTATTTCAGCATCTTGTTTAGGAGTAGTCTGATTCTTTTCCGCCACACCCCCCCACTGTGGTTTCAAATGTATTAAATTGTATTTCAAATGATATGAGGGGAAGAGCTGGATAAAAATAATATCGTCTAAAACTTTGAGAGTACCACTTCCCGAGGGCAATTTTCACTGAGGAGTTTAGCAGATGTCAATTGAATTTATGCACTTTATGCACATGGCTATACTCTGTGGATTAACACTGGCTAATCAGAGTGTAGCAAAGTTGTATCATCTGAATTAAATTAAAATAATGATTATGATACAACATTCCTGAATTGTTGTTTACCTTTCTCCTTTCCTCTCACTTCCAGATGAGCATTGCTGTAGCAGGTTACTAGCTGTGTAGGAAACTGCTGTGTAGCCGGAAATACAGTAAAGCATTTTGAAAACTCTAATTTGCTTTGAGAGGAAAAGGAATATTTTGGTTACAAACTTAAAAGCAGCAGCTGACCTGATACAGCTGTCTTTTATTGAGAGGCATATAAACCAGTAAAAAATATCAGCAGTTCTTTATCTAAATCTTAGTGATCTAAGATTTGGTGGCATTAGTGATCAGTGCCATTGCCAAAAACAAGAGGCGGCATTGGAATATGCATAATATCCTTAACTTCTTTTTGTTATGCCAGATCAGATAAAAGGTTATATTTTTCTGAAGCACAAATCAGCACAACAAAAACTTTCTACATTACATGTAGATGCCACCATAAGGCTTTTGGATAAACAGAAACAAGTCTACGTTGGAATGAAATCAGTGCATGAAAGATCTAACATGGTTATATCTTTGTGCATCTTTCCCTCCCTGCCAACATCTGATAGCTATAAATAGAGGCATGTCTGTGAAGTATTTTAAAATGACTTTGACAAGAAGGGGAACAAATTGGAATAGTTGTTGTGGTACTGACAGTGACAGTTCAAAACAAAATACAATATCTTAATGAATTGTATATGGGTTGAAAAACATTTTAGGTGGAATAGATTCCTCCCTCCCCATCCTTTGAGGCCCTTTTGTCTCTTGAATTCAGAATTATGTTAGGCATAGTTGCCAAGGATATAAATCTCTTTTCTCATAGTTGTATCTTCATTGCAAGAAATTCTGTATATGCACTGTCAATCGTTAAACTACCATTACAATAAAACCATAAATTATGGTTTGCAACAGGGAAATCTCAAATAAATTATTCTCCTTTACATTTTTTCCAAGATGCGTGTTTAATATGAGTCATGCTAAAAATAATATGGAAATAGAATAAGGCAATCTGTGATGTGATACATGGATGTGTTGGAAGGAAGGAGAGCTTGCAAATACAGAAAGTTATAAAGATGCACTGAGAAACTAGATTTAGCTGTATTTGTTCTTAACTCATACCTTTTTTTAACTTTTTAAACATCTTTTTTACACATATGTTTACATAACATTGCTTACTCCAAAAGGGTTTCTCGCATATAAATTGAAAATTATAAAGTATCATCTCTTTCACCCATTAATTCTGATAATCTTTTCCAAAGAAGGTTTGGCTACTTTTTTAATTCACGTTTATTAAAATTGGTATAGGGTTTGAGAGAATCTGCCAAAGTATTTTATTAGTGTTGTTATTGGCAAGAAAACTTGATTTATCTTAAAGTCTTAGACGGATGCACACTTAAACAAGACTGGATAGGACACGAGGCAGTCTCATAAAATCTTGAGCCAAACTGTTGTTCAGGAGTTTTTTTTCAGACAACTGTTTTAAAAAATTTGCTGCTTGGAAGTTTTTGTTTTTGTCTCTAAGAAAAATGTTTAAAACCTGCAAAATACATTTTAACAAAGGTGGGAACGAGGGAAATATATACGGTATTTCCTCTATGCAGATCTCTAGATGTTAGAGATACCCTATAGCCTAATTCTTCTGTACTAAAATTACATTTAAGCTGTTTCTCTTGCTTTCGTTTTCAATTTGATCAGGTTGTATAAAATCCCATTTGATATGCCAGATTGTATCGAAGGATCAACTGCTAAAAGAGTGCTGCATCTCATGGGAGACTTTTCTGCACCAGCTGAATTCTTTGTGACCTTGGGGGTTTTTACTTTTCTATATACTATGGCAGCTCTTGCAATATATCTACGATTTCACTCCCTCTATAAAGAAAATAAGAAGCTACCTTTTGCGGTAAGATCTCAAGTTTGGTTTTCAAGCTCTTTAGATTTCAAGTCCTACATCAGAGAACCAATTCTATACAAACGTAATTCATTTAGAGCAAACTCCATTAAAAACATGATCATTTCTGAATATGAAACCTGAGAAAAAGGGTACAAGGCTCCACTATGTATGTTTACAGGTAAACATACATCCTTGTTTAACCAGGGCTCGAGTGAACATTGGCCTCATTGCAAAACATCACACACACACATACACACGATCACATAATTGCAATCTGGTTGTTTGGCAACCTGTTCACATTTACGTTCACAGTTGCCAAGTGCTATGCAATAATGTGTTCAACATTTGCAATCTTCAATGGGGAAGACAGCGGGAAAGGTTTCAAGCTGCTGCCACCTGCCAAAACTCCCTCTCCCCTCTGGGGTTAGCTGAAAGAGCCTGCTTGCACGGAGCTGAAATCCTTCATGTTTGCTTGCACGGAGCTGAAATCCTTCATGTCTGCTTGCACGGAGCTGAAATCCTTCATGCCTGCTTGCATGGGGATGAAATCCTTCATGCTTGCATGGAGCTGAAATCCTTTAGCAGGGAGCTCTTTCACCCAGCCCGCAAAGACAAGAGGGGAGCCAAAATCCAAACAGGATTTTCAGATGCTGACTGGAGAGGAAGCACAGTAAGGCAAGGGGTGTGGGTGGCTCAGGAAGGTAGGGGAAAGGGCCTAGGATGCTTGGTGCAGGTTGCATATGAATATCTCTCTGCTCATAGACTGAAATTTCAATAGGGAGGATCTTTAGCTCCTGAGTGGAGAGACACTTGTGCAGAGCCTACAATGGATCTCCCAGGGTCTCTCCCAGCTCCAAGGTACCCCAGTCTCCTTAAGTAGGACTTTTTCCACTTAATAACCATAAGATTGCTTAATTACCACAACTGAGAGTGCCAAAATTGTTGAATGAAGCAGTCATTTTATTTATTTGTTAAATTATTTGCCGCCTGTCTCACGATGGAGCTACTCGAGGCAGCTTACAATAATAAAAAGGGAGAAAGGAAAGGAGTGCAAACAGAATAGAAGTGAAATAATAGAACAATGAAACAAACAATGACAAAGGAAGACAACAAGAATAAAACATTAATCTGATAACCAAAAAGGTGAATGGGTGGAAAACAGAGAGCAAGGTGGAGGGGGGATGTGGAGTCTGCCATCAATCTAACAGTCCCTTCCAGTGTGGAACTCCCTCATTTGGTCCCCAGGAAAAGACCCCCAGGTCTTTAGGTCATATGATGACTTGCTTAACAACTCCTTCACTAAATGTCTTAGATTTCAGTCCCAAATGTGGTTGTTAAGTGAGGACTACTTGCATCCAGTTTGGAAGTCCTGCCCTCTTTGTTTTGTATTGTTCTTGACCTTGGAGTATTAGCACAAGAAGAATCAATCTATGCAACAGTATTATCACCTGATTCATGTGATGTGCTTAATCTGGATTGCTTATCCATGATTTGTTGAATAAGCCACAGTTGGTTTATAAACCAATAATGGCTGAGGCAGCAGCAAACAAACTATAATATGACTAGGTGCAGCATGTGCCCCCACATTTGGGCATGAGTATTTTGGATGAAAGGCTGTAGCAGAATGGAGCTACTGTCAGGGAATATATTAACCCTGACTCTCTCTCTCTCTCTCTCTCTCTTTCTCTCTTTCCCCACTTCATTCAGGACTTCTGTGTGTCTGTCTCATTTACCTTCTTTTGGCTAGTGGCATTCTCAGCTTGGGGCAAAGGTCTGTCAGATGTGAAAGGAGCTACACGGCCTTCCAGCCTTATTGCAGCCATGTCAGTATGTCAATTCAAAAATGCAGTGTGCAACGCTGGGGCCACTCCTTCTATGGGTTTGGCCAACATCTCTGTGGTAAGAGTTGCCTGGAAGTAATGTAATGATTGGGAGGGAGAGGATGGAGACTTTAGCTGCACTATAGTACCATTCCATTTCTTTTACTAAATCAAAGCCATTCCGAAAACAAACAGGGCTAGTCTTTTAAGTCTTATTCTGCAGTAACTCTGAAATTATTAGTCATGAAAGAGGGTGAGCAAATACGTCATTTTTGTAAACAGACAGTTTAAGTTTGCTCAACAAGCAGCTGCTAATCAAGAGAAAGGCAAATCATAGTGATTAAAGAAGAATGAAGAACAGCATAAGTATACAAATATAAGAAGTATATTTAAAATATTACAGTTTAAAATATGATTGTTTAACATTTAAAAGGAAATATTGAAAAACAGCAGTGGGTTTAAAATAAAAGGCAATAGAAATTATTTGTAGAACCTTAGCCATCAATAGAAACATGTCTAATAAAAACAACAGTAAAAATGTTATTTTAAAGAGGTACATTTTTAACACCCTTCTCAAAATGTATATTCCTTGGGAAGGATTCGAAATACACTACTACCCTCCAAGGCAGGAGGAAAAGAGAGGATTTTACCTGCTTATTATAAGGTTCACATAGAAAGATACCCTGACACCAAACTGGATGGAGTTTATGTTTTACTGAATACAGTCATTATTATTGAAATTCTAATTTCATTATTATTTTCTACTTAGGTTACAGTATTACTGATTTGATTGTTCAGTGGATAAAGGGCAGACAAATAGACAAAATATCCAGTCAAGGCAGCATAATTTTGTAATGGACAAACCGGTTTCAAAATTATGTTCCTCTATGACTTTGGATCTCAAAGACTTAAGTATGAGAAAGTATTGCTTCTGCACATGAACATGTGTAAACCAGTGGAAGATTGTTGTTTTTCTGTTCTTTAATCATTGTGAAAATCTGAAAAAGAGGGCATTAAAAAGTACTGAACTGACTTTATATAAGTGCTCAGCGTTCACCAATAACTGCTTTGTATTAACTATGCACTTCTCATTTTCTTCCCCAGCTGTTTGGTTTTGTCAACTTTATACTCTGGGCTGGAAATTGCTGGTTTGTTTTTAAAGAAACCCCTTGGCATGCACAGGCCACCAACAAGGAAAGTTCTGCTGAACAAGGGACTGTTGATAAGCAATAAGGAAACCCCACCCCCATTGAAGCCTTTTTCTCCCCACCCTCCCCAAATCAAGAACACGCAGTCCCTTTGCTCATCCCATGCAGGAAATATGTCTTCTCTGCCATTTTTGCTACTGTACAGCAGTCATATTGGCTTCCCTTTGTGACTGAAATGGAAGGCTTTTCTCCAGCTGCAATCATTGTCCTCTTGTGGTTGTAGATACACAGACTGTTCATAGTTATGACAAAACTCTTCTTTATTTGGATTTTTTATAAGCATATGCTACTGTACATTTTCACATTAGTCACCTATCTCAGGATGTATGGCAATATATCTTTACTGATGACTTTTATCAATTTTTTTTAAAAAATGAAGCCAGTAGAGTTGAATAAGAACCTAGAGAAAACCAAATAATTAGAACCACAAAACTTGGGACATCTAAGTGCCTTAGAGAGAAAATAGTCTACTTTGTAGCTATAATAGATGTAGAAATAGTAACATGCCACTTGGCTGAGCAGCAAAATAAAATAAAAACAATTTATTTTTTTTTACCTTTAATACATTTAAAGGCAGGAAGGAGTGTGTTACATTTCTCATTTTGTATTACAGAATATACATATTCTAAACATATTTTGCTTCCTTTAACTATAATTGATTACAACTTAAGATACTGTTTGCACACAGGTGTCTTGTTCAGGCTTGCATGGCTAATACGGAAAAGTTTTTTAAAAAAAAACAAATTGAAATAAGAGAAAGTCCTCATTGATCATTTTGAGCCACAAAGGATAATGCTTGCCAATGTGAGCTGGTTTTGCTATCCCTAGATTGTACACAAATGTTGACAATCCAGAAGTAGCTTTAGTGGAATACTTCTAGCATTCTAGAATTTGACATCTGTTTCAAAATCTTCTTGAAATTTTCTTTTATTTTAAAATATTTCACAATATGAGCTTCTTTGAATATGCAGACTAATTCAATTCACCTGAAGTTAAGACAGCCCCAAACCCAAGGTGCTATGGGAATTCTTAAGGAAGCTTTTAGCATCTCTGGATGTCTCTTAGGTAGAGGATAAGACTGCCAGAAGTTAAGTGTAATATAATAAATCTACCTTTTCCTTTCCTCCATCTTTTTCATTAGAAACAACTTGCTGTTGAGAATATCAGCTATTCTCAAGCTATTTCCACCCCTCAATCCTTAAATATCTGTTTCCATAGATCTAAACTTAAATGGGGGGAGGGGATAGCTTTTAGGAAGGTGGGGGATGCCAGAGTATGGAAGGATGATTATTTTCTCTTTTGAACTAAATCTATTATATCAGACCTTGTTTGATCTTGGACTTTCTCTTATTTCCACATCTTCTTTTATCAGCAAAGGGAGCAGAAATCTTAATATTACTAATACTGGTGCTTTTTTAGGTGTGGGACCTTCATATTAAGCAGATGTCCTTTGTATTTTTTGTAAACTTCATTTTCTTCCTGAATTTTTATTACTGGTACTTCTTCACCACAGTGATAGTTTTTAGGAAATCCTGCGGCATTTTGGCATTGAAACTACAATATGTAGTCTCCTACTGGCCCTGCAGTGTCCTTTTTTTAAAAAAAGAAGAAAAGGGTTACTATAAACCAAAAAGAAAACTGTTTGACTATCTTAGAATAAGTGTCTCTGGTAGTCAATCATTATGTGCGTGTCTATCAACAAATTAGTCCATACCTAGACTAATAGCTTTTAGCTAATAGTGTGTTTACATAATCATTCATTTCAAGGAGTTCTATTTTTTTTCCTGAACACTGAACCTATAACTGTAGTTAGATATATGTGTCTTTCATCTTGTTTATATCTTTGGTTTGTTCTTCTGAATCTTACAGATTGCTCGCTACCTTTGCAAAGATGTGTCCAAGGTCCTCAATTAATAAAAATCAATGTCACAATACTAAGTGTTATTGTTTGCTACCAATTGAAGATCTGACATTTGTGCAAATATTGAACAATACTTTGTAAATTGATGCTGTAAACAGAAACAAGTATCTGGCGCATGCTCTCCTTTGGCAGTAAATATTCTTTAAAAAATACATGATAGTTGCATGCCATTGGTCATGCACATTCTGCAAGCCACTTTCTGACTTAAAACATGCTTGCTTCTGTATTTGAAATAAATGCAGTTGCGTTACATTTGGCATTTCTTCTATACCCAACATCGAAGAGAGCTGCACAGCAGCTGACCAGGGAGCAGGTGCAGATACACCCATTACATTGAATCCAAAGCCATCCTAGATGACTGACTCACTGTCCTGAGGCTGTGTCTTGTGCATGACACATGCTAGAAAGAATGAAGGGCCACTGCTTATGCTGCCTTTGGGTTTTTTGAAAGTTGAAGCATAGCGTTTCTTGCAAATTCAGTGTAGCAAATGGTGGTTAATGGTGTGTAACTAAGATGCTCATGATGTCTGTCTTCCCTGTCCTGGAAAAACAAGCATTTCTATTGAAAGTGGAGCAACCAATAGCTTATTATTGAATTGTGGGCATCTGTTCTTACCAATTCTGCTTACTTTCTCAGGCATTTTACTCCTCTAGTGACAGGATATTGCATATTTTTTACTCTCCTAGTGATTGTTAGTATTGTTCTAATAAAATATTTTGAGAGTTCACTTTGAAGGACTATAGCCTTTATGTACACTTATAGTTTTGCTTTGATCTATGTCCAATCTAGTTCCTAAGTATAATTGCCTTAAAGACTATGTTACTGAACAGTCTATTTTCCAGAGATTAATTGGCTGTTTTAGAACTTTTGTATTTGGTGTAGCATATTACAAGCTTTATATATATATTCACATACACATATTTGTCAGTACATGGTGTCTTCTAACTTTTAAATGTATAATATATGGTGGGCAAACAACAAAAAATGATTTTGTCAAAAATTTGCAGGTGATTTTGTAGCCAAACTATTGCCTATGTTATATATTTTCTCAGTTATGTTGTGGTTACAAAGTGGAAAGGATGAAAAAGATTCCCAATGTGGTATGTATTTGTTGTGTGCATTTAGTGTGATTGGTTGAGATGCCTAACTCAATAGTAATTATTCTGTGTAGAATACATGCATGCGCCATAAATAGACAAATACCTGTAAAGCATATAGTTGAAATTTTAGCATAGTGCCAAAATATTCAGAACAAGAGCACTTTTTAGATTGCTCAGTCTCTGACCATCAATCTAAATCATTTGTTTCATTTTTAACCTATTCTTAATAGAATAATTTGTTTATAATGTGCAACTAAAAATATTCCCTTTTTATGGCAACCAAGTCAAAAATTTGCTGCCTTCTAAGTGATAATCTTTAAAATATTAGAAGAGTGCCATCAAATTCTTGTTGTATTCTTCTCTTCAAATTAAGCATATTTCACCATGTACAGAACATTTGAGGAATTTAAAACATGGCTGCGTGTTTTCTTAAAGATAGAACCATTTATCCCAACATAGATGGATAAAAATGACAAATCTAGTCTAAATAACTGGCTGACCTTGTGGCAACCATAATAATAATAAACCACTGATTGAATAGGCTAGCAGTTGATTGCAGTCTGCCCTCTTGTCTCTAGTTTATAATGAAGCCTTTTCTTGCTCTCTTTACCACTACTCACTATTAATCTAATCTAAAGCATATATAAGGCATTGAAAAAGGAGCAGTGTTGAGATATACATGGGAGGCTTTTCCATTCTGATCTTAAAACAGTGTTTTGTGAGGAAATAGAGAGAAAGAGAAGGCCATGGAATTTCGTGGGTGTTAGGGGGTTTGAACTTTCATTCTGCAAGATACCTCAATGATTTGTAACAAAATAAAATAACAAAATATTGGAAAGCAAAAAATTGTATTGATTTTTTAAAACATACACATAAATCCCTTTTTACCTTGCTGAAAACAGTGTGGAAAAGGGGAGATAGGGATGTGGCAAGTTGGAGATTAATAACCCCAAACATATTCAGGCAAGTGAAGAAAAGTTCTATTTTGCATTTTTTTTAAAATACCAACTTGCTCTTTATTTATTTAAAATTGAAACATGCATAGATGCTGTTGAAGATGTCACTTTCTATTATTTGTAACAATGCATGTCACGCATATGGTCAGACTGGCTACCATACGATGCGTTATCTACTTCCTGCTGTTTTCATGGGAGTCTGAAAAACTTCCCCACCCAGACTGATTCTGCTTTGGTGAAGTCAAGATGTCAGGGGAAACAACTGTTGGATCAACTGAGGACACAAAAGCCACTGCTGGCACTGTGATGAGAGAGGTGTTCTGATACTTACTGTATTAAGTCAGTTCTATTCCCATTTAAGAGCCAAGACTAAGATTGCATTGACGTCACAGTCCACTCAGTTGCATTCATAATTGAACTGGATCTTAAGTTTGGTCTCCCTGATCAAATGTCCACATTCAGTTTGGTAAACTATATTGCTTCAGAATAGCTCACGCAAAAGACAACTGGTCAGCTAACTGAATTAGCTAATCATTATGAAGTGAAGATCTCTATGCACACTGTAACGGCATACTGTAAAGCCTACCAAATTAATGAAAAAAAATCCACTGTCATTCCAAGTTTTCGACAATAGCAACTCTTTTTCTTTCAAATCAACTTGGTCCAGTAAGAATTGCCCAATGCATTTGTTTTTGCTTTTCATCATTGCATACTAATATCTTTGGTCATGAAAAATAACTATGTTGACAAAATTTAGAAGTACTCTCTTTAGTAAAAGGAAAATTTAGAAATACACATAGCAGTTTCAGAAGATATCAGATACAATGTGACCATGTAATCTACATTAATAATAACTCAAAGCACAATACAGAGTTTGTACAGTGGGCCTATTGTTCCCACCAAGTTTTAGGCTGCTAGAATCTTCTTGTTAAGGTATAGTATAAAACTTTACAAAGATATGCACAAAATACGGAGAACATTTATGTTACTTAATTTTTTCATTTTGGCAGACCATATGCTTTACCTTCATATGGTATTTAAAATATTGGGAGTGTATTAATATCTGGAGAGTACTGGGTTGGGGAAGACAAAGGATTCAGTATCTTAGCTGAGTCACATTCGGTCACAGTAAGCAGTAGGGGGAAGAGGAGAGGCAAACTACAGTGCATTGATTACCCATAATATTCCTTGTTCTGTGTATTTCAAGCACCTAGGCACAAGAGGGCCCTCCAATGCAGGGAGCTCCTCTGACTTCTACCCTGAAAACATCAGAAATAAGGAATTAGAACTGCACTCTTACCATTTTTTTTCTAATTAACCGTAAACAATTTATTCTGAATGTAATTTTGGTTGTAATTTATGACACTTCTTTAACATTGCAAAAAGGTAGGAAAGCTGTATTTTTGTGGAATAGAATTGCAAGACTATTGTTTTTCAAAGGCAGATGCAAGCTAGATTTTTGAAAAAGTATTCGAATGCTATACTTTTCTTCATGACCAGTTTACTGTCTTAATTATCCAGAAATTGTCCAGCTATTGTCCAGCTAGAAAACTCCCTAGTTGTCCTGAATTTATGTTATTTTATTTGTTATGTTATTTCTAATATTTATTAAAGAAATGTAGAGTCAACAACTAGCAAAATGAAATAATAATATATATAGAAGCAGGCCAAAAGCAACAGTATTAAATCTTTCTTTGAATACATCATCCAGAATTGTTCACTAAAATCATTGCAAAAGCAGCAAGGAAGCAGGCAAACACTTCCAGGGATGCTATTCCAGAAAAGCTATCCATCATTTAACAGCAGTAGATCAGAAAGCTCCAAAAAGTCAATTCTAGTTCCTGGGTCAGTTTATATGACAAGTGGGAAAGTTGATTGTGAAACAACTTGGATCCCAGTTTAAACTCAACTCCTCCTATCCATGTAGTTTATTAGCCACAACATGCAAGTAGTTGAGCATTGCTTTTTTTCCTGGATTTTTATAAAAACTTTCCAATATAGTTCATAGCCCCAGGATTTCCTGGGTGATCTATCATCCAAATAGCAACAATACTCAACCAAGTTTGATTTTTTTCTAAGGCCATTCGAGTTGGCCTTTAAAGATCAAACCTATTGATTTGAATTTAACCTTAAAACAAATGGGTAAAATCTGTAAGAAGTGAGAAATTAAAAAGAAGAAAAATACCTCAGGCACGCCTGATTCCTGTGATTACACAGGAAAGTCATTTTCTTAGGAAAAGTATAAAAGAATTTGTCATAATCTTCCAGGATATTTTCCCATTTAGTCTACAGCCCTCTCATTCCTGATGTTTCACATTCAGACAGCAATAGGGTCCAACCCTGCTTGCCTTTTGAGTCCTAGAGGTTGCAAAGTGCACCCACCTACTGAAATAAAGTCAAAGTCATACTGGGTAATACTGCAGTTAACTCCAGTTAAAGCCTGGCACTAGAATTCTGCACTGAGGTTTCCAAAGTGTTCTCCAAAGATAATTTCTTTCAGAGTGTAGATGTGAATAGTCTAATCAGGAACACTCTCAGCTAGGGAGCCTGCTGGGGTCACTAGGCATTACATAAAACCAGAAAATATCTAGACACCTCACACCATGACATAAACTGTTTCAACTTCTCTTCTCAGGATGCTGCTATAGGGCACTGCATGCCAAAACAACTAGACATAGGGACAGTTCTTTCCCTTCTGCTGAACACCTAATCCTCACAGTATTGTCTTATTTCTAAGTATATTCATCCATGTTGTATGGCTATAGTATTATTATTATCCTTCTCATCTTCTATCACCCCCTCTTATTGGTATCATTATTATGATTGTCTATGGAGATTCTCAGTCATCCAGGTCATGGTGGTCCCAAAGGTGCTTTTTTCAAGAGGCAACTGGACTTTTTGGTTTTTCTTTGAAGACGTTTCACTTCTCATCCAAGAGGCAAAACTTTCAGAGTTGAAGAAGCTTTTTCGATGAGAAACGAAATGTCTTCAAAAAAATAAATAAATCAGAAAGTTCCAGTTGCACCTTTGGGACATTATTATGAATGTTACTCTGTTACATTGCATGTACACTGAGAGCTTCTGCACCAGAGACAAATTCCTTGTGTATCTAATCTAAATAAAGTCTCCTCTCCTCCCCTCCCCACCCCT
>JANHFL010001475.1:193891-223604 GCA_032468155.1 Oxyrhabdium leporinum
CATCCTATCAAAACAGAAGGGTGGTGCTGGATAATGCTAGATATCTAATTGTTCCAATTGCTCCTTTCGAAAAGTGGTTGTTTAGAGGCTTCAGTGAACTTTATGAACAGTATAAAATGACAGTTCATTCCCAGTAACAGATGCTGTTACTGTTCAATATAATACTGCTCAATACATTTCATTCTTTTACTTAATCCTCCTTTAAATCTGTTCATTGCACCTTTTCTAGGAAAAAATCTTAGAAATTTGCTATGTCCTGTCTGAAAAAGTACTTTCTACAGTCCAAAATGACTTCCCAATTTCACTAACCATTAATTTTAATATTAAGGGGGGGCGAGCAATGACTTATACCCACATACTTCATTTACTTATCATTTTATAAACTGCTATCATATTCCTGAATGATATTTTTCTTCCTGAATTAACAAACTCCAATGTTTTATCTTTCTGAATTTTCAGTTGATCGTCATTAATGGAAGTTCTATACCAGCTTACAGATGCCAATGTAGATTTGTTTATAAATCTGGCTTTTAATGGTTGTTTCCTAATATTTGACTAACACTTGGAAAGTATCTCTTAAGGCAGGGATCCCCAACCTCCGGGCCTGTACCCAGTACCGTTTACCAGGTACTAGTACTGGTCCATGGCCAGTTAGGAACCGAACATGAACTGTTAGGAACCAAGTCGCACAAGCAGTAGGCGAGCCAGCAAAGCTTCATCTGCACATGCGTGAGATCTAGGTTGCGCACAAAACCCCCACCCCAGTCCATGGAGGACAATTTTTCTTCCAAAACTGGTCCCTGGTACCAGAAAGATTGCAGACCACTCGTTCAAGGGATGACACTCCCTGGACTACCTGTAGCTTTAATGCAGTCATCACTGCAGGCAAATGAAATGAACATTTGTAGCAATTCCAGTATCTTTAACAGATTCTGTTAACAGAATAGAATTCTAATTCTAATTTAACAGAATAACACAAAATATAAAACTATCATATTTTTTTTAATTAGACAAGATGGTGAAGCTCCAGAATGGTCCCTTTCTAAAGGAACCCAGAAAGCTTTCTTCATAAAGCAATGTTGCTATTTCAGACTGTAGTTTCATAACAGTACAAAATAGCCTAGGAGAAATGTATCAGAAATGTGTTGGTGCTAATATGTCTCCAACAATTGCAATAAAGGATGTGCAGGATGGGTTTCAAAAAAGGGAGATTTCTTTGGAGCAAAGGTAGAAACAAACCCTGTTATTAAAACTCACCACAAGCAGAGTGACAACCTGAAGGAGAAATATTGCTGTTTGGAGACTTTAGCAACGGCTCTTAAAGGGAGAAAATATTCATTAGGAAAAGAGCAAAGTGATGGATGAATTTACTGTGCAGGCTGGACAGGAGGATGCTGGCTGGCACACAGGATATTGATCCACAAATGGAGGGAGGACATTTGTATAGCAACAGAAAAAGCTTCTAGGGATTCAAGGGCTTCCTAGCTTGCAATTCTTCTCAAGCCCAAGGGAGCCTTCTGTCACCGTGACAGAAGAAGCAGACCAGCTGAGCTCTAGCACTCTCAAGAATAGACCAGTTGGGCTGTTTCTCTGCAGAGCAGACTCTTCCACACACAGGAGGATGAAGAAGAACGGTGATTTCAGCACTTGCAAGCCTTACTTGGCAGACACTCAGGCTGCAATCCCATGTAACTGAGACTAAAATAAGTTCAATTTAAATGCCCAATTCTTTCTTACTTCAGAGCAGATGTATTAGGGTTAGAAGTGCTAATGAGGGCCTTGATCTGAGGTCATCTTCACTGCTACTCTGTCCTCCCCACCTCTCTCAAGTTCTTGCAACATAATTGGCTGTCCTATTTTGATTTAGCTTGCTGGGTGCAGTGAGTGACTTGCTGCAATGGAAACATTGTGTGTGTGCGCAAAATTACTGCACATACATCCTGTAGATACTTTCACTCTCCAAGCATAAAGAAATACACAGACTTCTTATATGAATAAAACTTTCTTGCAGCTTAGCTTATGCTTGCTTGTTCAACATCCCATTATATTATTCATTATCCTTACTGTAAACTGAATGGGCATAGAATTACCGCTTTGGAAAGCTATATTCAAGAATATGTTCTAGATCTCATTGAATGTAACTTTTGTAATGTAATTATTAAAAAGGGGGGGAGGGTCAGGTAACAATTCTATTGTTATCTTCAAAATTCAATTTATTCCTCAAGCTGTCTTCATGTACTGAAGCAGCTCTCTTTTGGGTAGGAGGTTTTCACATATTTATTTTGTTTTAAGAGATTACTTGGTTGTATAAATCTTAAGTGCTTCTATATTTGAATAACTACTCTACTGCAAAGACTTTCATTTGTAGGAGTGTTTAGAAATCTGTACTGCATTTATCTGTTAATATTACTGTATAGTATAGCAAATATTATGAATATATTTTGCTAGTTTAGCACATAAAATGTTCTGTTTTTGTGGAATGTCTCTTCTTTTTTTACATGTAACAATTTTATCTACCCCTCTGTCAAACTTTTTTTTTCTTTTTTTGGTGACTTCAAGTCAGGTTAATTCCCAATGGCTGCCTGGAAAAATCTCTGAAGTTTTCTTGGCAAGATTTTGGAAGTAGCTTATCATTGCCTGATTCCTTGGGCTGAGAAAGAGTGACTGGCTCAAAGCCATCCAGCTGGATTTGTGCCCAAGACAGGACTAGAACTCAGGGTCTCAGCTTCTAGCCAGTATTTTAACCACCACATCCAACTGGTTCTCACTAAAAGACTACTACAGATAGCCCTCGACTTATGAACAAAATTGAGCCCAAAATTTCTGTTGTGTTGTTAAAAGAATTTTGCCCATTTTATGACATTTCTTGCCATAGTTGTTAAGTGAATCACTGCAGTTGTTAAGTTAGTAACATGGTTGTTAAGTGAATCTGGCTTCCCCACTGACTTTCTTGTCAGAAGATCGCAAGAGGATCACATGACTCCAGGACGCTGCATCCGTCATAAATATGAATCTGTTGCCAAAGTCTGAATTGTCATGGAGATGCTGCAATGGTTATAAGTGTGAAAAACAGTCATAAGTCACTTTTTTCAGTGCTGTTATATCTTCAAACACTAAATGAACTGTTGTAAGTCGAGGACTACCTGTATTATTTTATTTGTTCCTAAAGGATGAACAGCAAAAAACCTGGTGGATAGCTTAGAATAAAAACGGCATACCCAACTGGACCTTAAAATATTTCTAAACATTTTCTCCAGTCTGGGGAAATGGGGAAAAGAGATTCAGAATAATTCAGTGTAAAGAATATATTTGTAATATATTGATAAAGTTGGAATTATATCGACTTAATCTGAATGAAATATTGGGATTGTGGTAGAATGCTGAATATAAGGACAAAACAAGATCACATCTATAGCTGGAATGATTAGAGGACAGATTCTTGACAGTACAATACAGGATCCATTATATCTATCTTGGAATGCGGGAAACAAGTCACTCCATCTCAAAAAGGATTCTTTTGTGCTAGAAAAGGTGTCACACAGAACAATAAAATTGACCAATAGATTGTCATGCTGCAGGAGGAAAAAATGTATCATATTCTGACCTTGCTTTAGAAGAAAAAGATTGCATTGGTAAAAATATATATATATACAAAAGGTGGGGAAAGAGAAGAGAGTAGTTTTCTCTCTCCTTCATATTGCTGCTATCTGATTTGCAGCAGCTCCGGTCGGGACAGAATGGGTGAAACGTGTTTCTTTCCAGCCTGGAGAAGAGGTTGCTATCTCGAGATCCTAGCTGTCATAGATCGAGTCTAGTGGTGTGCTTATTTTTTAGAATAAGATTCCTACTGCACGGAGGGAAGTGTCATAAACTTTGGATCTTTTCTTCCCCAAAGATGGGAATTGTTTCAATTATAGACCGGGGCGTGGGGGGGGGGGGAGAGAGATGGACAGACAACTGTGGAAAGGATGAACGAACACGTCCCTCTCGTTTTTTATCGCTTTTCTTGGCATGCGCAGAGGAAAGGCGCCATGAGCTCGGGAACTACATTTCCCGTGGTGCAAGGAGCCGGGCGCACATGCGCAAGATGCCGCCGCCGGCGGGGAGGGCTGCGCGTTCTCGTGCGGTGATGGCGGTGCGTGGACGCGCGGCGGTAGTAGCAGCAGTAGCAATGGCTGCTGTAGATCGGCGGCTGCCGAATCTCGATGACTTCGCGGGGCAGAGCTGGAGTGCTTGGGTGGAGAGAGTTGGGCCGCCTACTACCGAGACAGGTGAGCGCGCCTATCCCGCTCATTAACCATTAGGCGGCGAGGAGCGGCGGGGAGAAGCAGGGAGACACTTCTCAGTCGCCGTTGTCGCTGCTGCCGCCGCCGCCGCCGCCGTCGACGAGCTTCCTCCCTCCCTCTCTCCCTCCCTCCCTTCGCCCGCCCTAAACAAAGTAGCCGCCGGGTCCTAGCGCCGTGGAACTTCTTGCTTGACGAATGCTTTTTTTTTGCAAAACCAGGTTTCCCGAGATCTCCCGAATTCCTAGAATGGATTCCTCTGTCGAGCCTGGTGTAATTGGAGGACATGCTGTGATCATCTTGCTGTCGATCAGAATCTTTGTTCCCCGTAGTTTCCATACACACCACAGTGTTAGGTGGTTCTGTCCTTTGCTTTGATCCCGCCTGACATGCGGGTATTGTAGTTAGTTATTCTCTATTCACAGGAGTCCCCCCGACTTTTGATCTTTACTGGTTATTGAGTCCACAGTTATGTATGAAACAGTCTATGTAGATTTTCACTAGGATCTTTGAGCTCTGCTTTAATTTTCCTCGATTCATTTGAGAATTCTTTCCTCTGATTCTTTCACAGTCACTTTTTCTACTTTCTCCAGAATAGCCTCCCATGCTTTGATACGCTCCTGTGGAGCTTACAAGCCACAAAATACCTTGCTGTGCTTGAATTCTCACCTGGGTCACTCTAGACTTGCTGCTTGTTTTTTCACTAAATGTTCACATTTGCTCCTTAAATTCAGCCAGCTAATATGTTGCATTGATTTTGTTCTTTAAATCCTCGTATAGCTGCTTCTCAACCAGTTCTTTTAAAGTGTTTTCAGAAATCTGTGTTGGCTTTACCTCCAGCTGTTCTGCTTCTCTGGATTTCCTCCTCTTCAAGTTATTCCATTTTATTCAGATCTTTGCCTTGGCCACTGAAACTGGTCCCCGCCCATCCATCTGTTTCGCATTCCTTGCATCTTCCTTCTATCTTCTATACTAGCAAGCTTCTTTTGCTCTGTTGACTTGGCCACTAAATTATCATCCACTAGAATTTCCTTCCCTTTGCCTTTCCGCTCTCACCAACCTGATCCCTGACGTCCTGATTCAGTGTCTCTATGCTCCTCCTCCTTCCTTCTGTTGTGTCCTTTGCTCTGCTTGCCCTCCCTTGTCAGAGGGGCAGATTGAAAGTATATTAACATGGTGGGTGGATGTCTTGGCCTCTGGTGATTTTTGTCCTTGGAATTATTTGGGAGCATTGCCTTTAGTCTCTTTGACTTTCTCAAGTGCAACCTGACAGCAGACTCCAGAAGGGGCGGTAAGAGTCTGCGGAGCTGTCCCTGGTGATGCTTTTTATATTGTTGAGCTTCTCCCTTCCCCCTCCATTATCTTGATAAGAGTTAGTGCCTTCGTGTAATTCCTGATCTACTTCCAGATCCAGCAGAGAGTTGGTATAATGGCTCCTGTATTTTCAGGGATTTAGAAGCAAGTTATAAATTTCCCTTGCTCACAGCTGTCTATCGAAATGTTAATACTTATTTAGCATCCATCCACCTTTTACCCTAATCCTGTGATTTAAAAAAAATAATTATTTTGAATTGTCTTCTTCTGTTTTGATGCTGAAGCAATTGATGCATTTTAACAGGTACATCTTGTCTTGTGAATGCACCAGGTGGAGTGAAATCTATTAGGTACAGAGCATTAGATCTTGGTTAAAATCAGGAGTCTGGTCCTGATGACCATCTCTGTGACACATTCACATTGCTAATTTGAAGTCACATCTTTGATTTTGACCTGTGTTGCTAGACACTTGTGGGCATTTCATGAATGTCTCTATAGTGCAAAGAGATTCCCAGGTGGAAAGTAGTAGAAGAAATATTAGTTCTAAATTCATTTATTTGATTCCTCGTATACATGTGGAGACTGGATTATGAGACCACATTATTAGGACAACTACATACACAGTGGTGTAAGAAAAATGTTTCCACTGTAATGAAACCATAATATTCTGGTTTACAACATGACACCACTGTAATTTAGCATCAGCAAAATTTTGATTCCATGAGCTAAAATCCAGCAGCATTTACTTACCTTGAAATTTGGGGAAGTCCATCTTAAGGCATCTATTTTTTTGAAGCTTGGTTTGACTGCTAGGAGAATAGAGATACTGATCCTAAAAAGTGCATAGATCAGATACATATATTATTATTTCATGTGATACAAGCATACCTCTTTTGTATTCATATTCATTTACATAGGTGCTTGTTGAATACTGGTGGATGATGGCTATTTGAAAGCTAAATGAAAAAGAAAAGGATTTTCAAAGGAAGCCTTACCACAGGAGTTGATCAAATCATGTTCTTATCCTATGGCCACCTTGTTATAATTTGCAAAGCCTTCATGGGTGGAGCTGTATGCGTGTCACTGTCTTCCACACACCTCTTGATTTATATAGATTGGCAGAGCAATTCTGCTGAAACAGCAGGCAGTGAAGTCTGAGATTCAGCAAGTCCACTACTATAAGCTCGCAGAAGCTGAAGAACATCTGCTGTATTAGCAGAGGTGATTCTTAGGGACCCTTATTGTCTTGGCAACTTTAAGAACCACTATGATTATTGTTGTTATTAAATTAACTCCTTATCTTCGGTAAAGCTCAGGGTGACCTTGGGCAAACCAGCCTTACCTTTTGCATAGGGTTGTTACAAAGGTAAAAACAAGACAACCTTTGCACAGTCCTCTGCTCAAGCTCATTTGGAGGCAAGGTGGCATACAAATGTAATAATTTTCATCAAGAAATCAATTCCATATACTTTTGAAGGGGAGAGGATTAATTAACAAAAATCTATTGAACTGCAAATGTAATAGAGACATTGTGTTATATGCTTGCAGATGGACCTCTTCAGTACAGTACTAGGACATAATGTAATATAGCAGAGTGCTACATGGCAAGTTTTTAGAAGGTGTGATGTGTAAATGAGATGGAAGTTCCTCTTGCTACTTATTTGTCTTGAAATATGTTGTAAGCCTATTCAATCTACCGGCATAACCATACCAGTAAGCCTTACTATGTAGTATGAACTAATTCTAATTGAGCATGCTTTGAGTTGAACTTTAAGGGGTAGAAAGTATCCATTTTAATGTATCTGGATGCCATTCTTGTTAGCATTGACAGATAATGTATCTTAAGTAGCTTTAATTTTGGCTGATGGAAACATTTTTTTTTTAACATTTGTCTAGTGTCCGATCTGGAAGAAAACAGTAGGAATGGGAGAAAGAAGATTGATGCAATGACCCTCATTAAAGAAGGTAAGAAGACATCAGACTCTCTGGTGAAACATGTACTGTAGAAAACTTTGCTCTACAAAGGTCAAAATCAAATCTTCCGGATTTGTAAATACTCTGTAAAAAGAAATGGATGAATATTGCTATAAGTATTGTATGCTCCAGTGTCTGGGATGGTAATTATGGCATTTTCACATAGCAGGTGATCCTTAACTTAGCCTGTACAGACTTCTCAATTCTGCAAACAGAAGACTGTTGTTTTGCTTACCCGTGGAGCATTAACATGTCCGTAACTTTGAGTGACAGCCACAATAGGGTTTGCTACATTATGACAAACAACTCTAATTTCTCCATGACACAAGATTTGTGGGGAAGGGAAGAGTTGGAATGCATTGAACAAATCCTAGGCAAATGCTTTGATACTGGTATTTTCTGCTTTGCTACATCATGGACGGCAGCAGTGGTAAAAGTGTCCTATTCCGTGATGATATTCTTGTATTTCAGGGAGGGTTGATGTTTTGCCCGTTTAAAAAGTGATGGATTTTTCCTAATTATGGCATGAAACTTGCCATATCTTAGAATAAAAAGGAGGAATGCTTCTACAATTTATTAGGAAATCAATATAGTCTTGAAGATATATCTTTCTTGATATCTGAATCGGTTTGTAGATTTTTGTCTTGAATCTCCCCATCTTGCCTCTACAGCCCTTCTATTGACCAAACAGTTAATATGACCTTTCCAGAGATTTGAGATAACCGAAACTATTCAGATTCTATAACCAATTTTTTTTTTTAGTTTCAAAGTCTCATTTGTTATGGTTTCATCTCTATGATTTCTAATAAGATAAAGTTGCATGAGTCCCAAGCAAAAGCCACTGACTTCCCACCATATTTTGCCTAAAGATCATTTGTCCATAGTTTCCCTCATATTCATATTATATGATCTCGAGCATTTCTTAAAAAGAAGTTAAATAGACTTTTATAGAGACTCCAGATGACTCATGCAAATGAGTCAAGGCTGCAGGGAGGGGCCCAATATGTTCTCAGACTGTTCTTTTCTGACCTCAAATATCAGTCTCTGTCCATTAATATTTTAACCAGAACATTCCAAATAAATGCTATTAAATGAAAACTATGCTAGAACTCATGCTAGAATAGATAAAATCAAGTCCAACTCATCCAAGTCCAGTCTCAGTTAATATCCATAGTTAGAAAAATATGCCCTGAGTCACCAATTGCCTGTACTCTGCCAAGAGATCAGACAGCTTCCTCTATTTTGTGTGTCTGTGTGCGCATGTGTTTCTAAAGAAGTCCTCTTCTTTATTAGAGTAGAGAAGGTTACAGATGCAGATTAAAGTCCTACTAGGAGGTAGAACATTGACATCAGCAATGACATCAGGAACTGAAATCATTTTTTTCCAGATGAGATTGTTCATACCCCAAACTCTTCCTGCAGCCCCTTCTGCTTCTCTAGCAGACCTTTGGAAATGTGAATTACACTGGACATCCACGCCAGAATGTTCAGATGAACCTCTGCTGTGCTTTTGTCTGACTTTTGCAATCACTTTGAACCAGCCAAGCCCTTGGATAGTCTGCAATTAGTTGGGCCTTGTCCCTCCCTCCTCTTTGGCAGCTTTCCTCTCTTTCCTGCCCTGCTGCCCTAGGTCTTTTCATTGCTTTCTAGCCTGTCTGTGACTCTTTGTTTTCCATTTCTGCTACCCCAGCTGTGCTAGGAGGTGGGGCTGCTTGCTGCCAACGTTACAGAGCATAGGACAGCATGTGAGAACCCCCTTTGCCAGATGATAGCCATTTGTTCTGTCACCTTTTTGTTTTTTTAACATGTGTGCCCACATTAGCAGGGAGAGGCAATCTCCAGACTAGCTCTGGAGGCCACATCACTCAGTGGCAGTTTTCTAAATTGAACAGCCGCTTGTGAAAATATCAACCTAATAACATACAGAATAATTGCATACAGACTAGAATGCCTAATTTGGTGGTCCAGCATTAGATGTGTCTTTTTTCAACCCAATGCCCTCCACATACATTTGCTTTCAAGTCCCATTATCATTGGCTGGTATTATCAGGATATCATAAGAATTGTAGTCAAAACTGAGGGGTGATGAGTTGGGGAATATCGCTTTAAGCTACTGATCATGTAGCCCAGGGGTATCAAACTCACATCGTCACGGCATCGTCACGTGACATATCTCGACTTTTTCCCCCTTCGCTAAAGTGGGCGCGGGCATGGCCAGTGCATGACGCATCCAGCCTGCAGGCTGCGAGTTTGACAGCCCTGATATAGCCTTTCCACTAAGAACTAGGTGGTACTTTTGCTGAGTAACAGAGTATAGGCTCTGCTATTCAGCTCTTGCAACTCCTGCTGTCGTGAGATGACTAGCCAGTTACAGTAAAAAGCATTTAGCTAGCTGAACCAATGGCCTGACTTGATATAAACAACCACTGATTATAACCGAACCATGTACCTTGCAAGCACTGGCTGTTCTGTCTTGCACCCATACAAAGAATCGAAGAAATGCTAGTAGTGTATGAAATAATTGTGACAAAAATACAACTTCCTCTTCTCAGCTCCGTGTCTCACTCTCTATTCTTTTAAGTCAAGGGGAGGGGGGGGATTATGTAGTTCTCCAGGTGTTGCTGAATTGCCACTTCTTACAGCTTCCGCCAGTGAGCTCAGTGCTGTGGGGTGTTAATAGTTGTAGGTCAGCTGCACACAGAGAGTCCCAGGTTCTCCTGACTTAATCTGTGCTTTCAAGATAGGCTGGGAGTATCACTTTGCTCATAGGTTTGCTCAAGTGTTTCTTAGACTGCAAAATTGACAGGGTGACATGGGCCTCTTCCCTGAGTGTGCTTTCATTGTTCGCATCTCTTGTCCTTTCAGACATGTCTATCTTTGGTCATTGCCCGGCTCATGATGAGTTCTACCTGGTGGTGTGTAACCACTGTGGCCAAGTGGTCAAACCTCAAGCCTTTCAGAAGCACTGTGGTAAGCTAAGCAGCCAACATGCCAATTGAATGTCTGTAGTCTCTCAGGAATTGCTTGAGAGTAGTGCTACCTGGGGGCTGAGATGATGATGGTGGTGGTGGTGCCAAAAAGGCCCTCTTTTTTTGTTTCCTTTCTACAAATTAGGGAAGCTGTTCTTCCCTAGGATTGCTTCTCAGTGAGCAAGGAGACTGCTGGTAAGATAGTAGTCAAGAAACAAAGGATATGTTCTGATCATGATAGGGTCATTCCCAAGATGACATTTTGCTACTTACACCCCAAGATTGGGAGGCAGATAGAAAATGGACAGAACTGCATGTCTGCATAACTTCTGCAATATATGTATGAAAGACATATGAATAATTATGTGCATCTAACAGAGCCGTCCTTTTAATGGTAAAAGACACTATTTGCTAGAATAGTGCTTGCTTGAGTTGTACATCTGGCTGACCCTTTTCTATCCAATGCTTTGCAAGGGGCATTACAGCTCCTCTCCTTCCCAGCTGGTATAGCTGCCTCCTACCAAATTCTAACTTTTAGAGATAAAATTATGTTTGGCCATTTGTGAGCTGATTTTCCTTTTGTGAACTCAAAATTCAGCTAAGGAAATTAAATGTAAGAAATTTCATTTAGCAAACATCTGTTAATTATTTACCTTCATCTCAAATTTCTACCTTTATCCAGAGTTGGACTGTTGCCTGGAGGGAGATGAGAGGAAGTAGTCATTTCATGAGGATTATCAAAATCTCTTTGCTCGCTACCAAAATCTGTTCTGAGTTGGAGCAAGCCAAGCGAAGGGTCTAAATTTGAAGCCCTTTGGCGACTTGGCAAGTTGTAATTTAGCCTGTTGGCAAATAAGAGGCAAACGGGTGAATAGAATGACAGAAGTATCCAGAATGTGAGCAGAAGTCACATGATACAGTATCCTTGCTGAAGCAAGATAAGTTGGATCTGCTCAGTGTTTCAATGGATAACCACATATATCACTTCAAATTACATGATGGAAGAAATACCATTTTTATTTCTGTTATGTATTTATACTCTAGGCTTTATGAATCGTGCCTAGAGGGACAGAATAATCCTGTATATGTTGCTAGTGGCAGCCACACAAAGAAAATTGTACGAGGTTTGTCTTCTGAGCCGCATGGTTGTATCTTGGTGGTTGGCTATGTACAGTTAATGGGTACTGTTCCCTAACAAAGAGGAAAGAGAGAGAGTAACCTCTTTTCTGTATCACAGCTCTGTCAAAACTAACTGGGACAAATTTGAAAAAGTGCACTTTGAGGGTTGCCAGCAAAAAGAGCCAATTTGGTGCAGTGCTTCAAAGCAGCAGACTAAAAACTGGGAGACCATGAATTCTAGTCCTCCTGCCTTAGGATGAAGCCAGCTGGATAACCTTGGGGCTATCATTATCTTTCAGCCCTGGAGAAAGAAGCAATGGTAACTGTCTTCTGAAAAAAATGTCAGGAAAACTATGTGGATTTAACTATGTAATAATCAGAAGTCAAGATTAGAAGTGACTTGTGGTAGTAGCAAAGAGCTATGCTGAGGAACAGGAAGAGACTTTAAATGTGATTTGGTAAACTGGAGAGCTGTACAAATGTGCTTCTGAATTCTGAGAGTTCTAGATGCTGTCATTTACTTTGGCTCTAAGGTTCTGGGTGAAAGTTCAAATTTAGTAACAACAGGTCTTTCCTAGGGGAGTATTGTATATATAAAATCAAGTTTGGGGTGATGAGTAAATCAGAAAAGGAAAGATCCAGAATTTTGCAGTGAAAACTATCTAAATGATTTTTGACTGGAATGAAATACGGAATTGCATAAAGCTCTCTGACTTAGTTGGCCTGTTGTGAACCACGGATTCAGTTTTGACTGGGAGGTGAGCGATCAGGCTAAAGTACCTATTATAATTTTTTTACGTTGTTTGCATTATTTTTTATCCCTGAGTAGCTTTAGGAGGAGAACAATATTTTGTCAATGGCTGATGAAAGAGATTGGGAATCATAACATATTTGTAGTAGAAAAACAGGGGCTAACTATGGAAAATATGCTTTTAAAAGGCCCTGGCTTACTGTTGTACCTATCCCACTTCATACCTAAGGCAGACTTGCAATTTGCAATCTGATTGCTGCCTCACAGGCTCCTTCACTGGCTAGCCAAGCTTTCTGGCTAACAGCATTGTTATTCCCACATAGAGAGACGTCATGGACCTCTCGGCAAACTCTGTGGTCGGGTGCAACCTTCATCCAATTTGCAGAAGTATCATGCAGTCAATGGGCGGCCCATTGTCAGTGGTGGTCATGGATCCACCAAATCATGGAGGGAAAAATCCCAGAGCTTCTTTAATCAAACCCAGCATGTGCCGGAGAAGACAGACAAGATGCCGAAGGACAACCTATGGTAAGGGGGTCTGGGGTTCTTTGTGAATGATAAGTCCATCCACTCTCTTTGAGAAGATTTCAGCTCAGGCATACTTTGGAGAAAGCAATCCTAGCTATATGTTGGTTGAAGTGTGTTAAGAAAAACAATCTCCTTCAGGATAGCTATAAAAATTGAGTCACACAGCTATAGAAAATGAATGAATAAATGAATGAATATAGAATAAAACTTACAATATTTCCTGAAGTCACACAGGGAATCTGCAAGCACTTCTAGGGTTCATTTATATTCTTGTTCTCTAAGACTTATATTTCATGCCAATATAAGAGAAGATTTTTTTTTGAAGATTTCTGTTCTAGTGATTGTGAACTCTTGATGCTTAGAACAACACTGCTTTGGTGTGAAACTCTTCTGAAGTGCTCAAAACAGCTCATTTTGCACTTGAAACAACTGTTTCACACCTGATTAGGATGTTCTGAGATTGAAATGGTCAGATAAAAAGGTTTTGCACAGTCTTAATTTGATTCACATTTATGGTCCCATTTGCTAGAGATAGTTCCCAATAAGATGATTTTTGAAACATGGACTTAATTTTTTTAACTTTTTAACTTTCTTCTTTTATAGTGGAGATTGCAACTCCAGAAGAAATCAGAGCAATAAATAAACCCATATATTAATGATGAAAAATAGGAATACTATGTATTCCCTTCATGCCATTTTGATACTTCTATGACTTCTTTCTATTAACCAATAAATTTTATTTAATTACAAATGCTAATGGAAATGTAACAAGGAAAAACTAGCATGCAGCAGTTAAAAACGTACAATCAAAACAATCTGTTTTCTGCATTATAGATGGAAACTTGTTCATTTATTTAATGATTAAGGTTGAATTCCATTAGCCAGATAACAGTGTTGGAAATTTTTTTGAAGTCTAGTGAGAAAATACGATTGCTCCCTTGGGTTCAGATGACCCCATTTTGGTTTCAGAGTGTATTTACTGAAATAAAGCGTATTTACTAACAGGTGAGCTGTGATGGCAAATGTTTATTTAGTGTATTTAAAGGAGAGTG
Organism: Oxyrhabdium leporinum; assembly: GCA_032468155.1. Classification (NCBI taxonomy): domain Eukaryota; kingdom Metazoa; phylum Chordata; class Lepidosauria; order Squamata; family Cyclocoridae; genus Oxyrhabdium; species Oxyrhabdium leporinum. The sequence continues at coordinate 207,882 of JANHFL010001475.1, forward strand.
TATTTACTAAAAGGTGAGGTATGATGGCAAATGTTCTAAAATGGTTTTTCTTGGCTTGGTCTTTTGATGGTTGAAAGTGATGTAGAAGACTCTGTTGCTAGGTGCTGGGATCATGTGTGAAGTTATCAATATTGGTACTCCCCACTTTTTACAGACTCTTGTTTTACCATCTGTGAAAGCTGAGCTTTATTTTCGTGTCTTCTACTTTCTCCTGCATGCCTTCTCATGCAGTGATTACATGCTTTTTAAAAAAAATCCATAAATATAATGCTAATAAATGAGGAAGGCAACTTTGTGAATGAAGCTGCTGCAAGAGTTTGCTGGTATAAAACTCCAACCATCATGAGGGCCTTTTAAAAGGCCTCCAAATTACTTTCTTTGGGAATTTAGATGAAATACAATTCAGAAGCTTGCATATGATATCAGCACCAAAACATGTGTGCTGTTTTGTCCTCCAGCTTGTTTGTACCTGTAGTGAACCTAGAGAAGATCTCCAGCCTTCCAAAGTCTGATGGAGATGGAATCAAGGCTCCTGCTCTGCTTTCTGACACTGCCATTCCGAAACAGTCTTCGGTTAACTCAAAAGAGGTTCTAGGCAAACCTTCCTTACTGGCGTCACCAAAAGAACTTCTGACATCAGCCAAAGCTGGCAGCACCTCTATAATAACAGCTGACACCTTGAACAGGAAACTGGAGAATGCTTCTAGCCTGAGTGAGAAAGAATCTGGTGCTGTAAAATCTCTGAAAAAAATATCTCGTGAGTCTTGCCTTTCTAATTGTGTAATCTTCTGGCTGGAGGCAATGTAATAAATAGTTAAACCATCAGGAATGATTACATAATAGTGTCTTTTTAATGATTGGTATTGTTAAAATGAAACTTGGTTTGGTAGACATATTCCCTAAGCAAAAGATTTCTCATATATCCATTCCTCATTTCATCTGTAAGGAGGAATGGGTTGCTATCTAGGTCATAGGGTAAAGTTGAAAGAAAGTTCTTGGGTTGCTTCCTTAGTAATCCTGAAGGGAGAGAACCTGGCTTCTAAAATGCCAGCTTAGATGCCTCTTTTCATGTATATTTATCACCTTGCTCACTTCATCCTTTGTCAAAAGAAAAAGGGTGTGTGTCATAACCACTGGGATTTTTGCAAAACCAGTGTGTCTACTGTGCAAAACCAGTTTGTCCAGTTTAATTCCACGAGGTTGAGCATTTGTCCCAAAGGCACCTGAGTGGATGGTAAGAGAGGGAAATACTGCATGATTACATAATAGTGTAACTTTTAGGCACTGGGATTATAGGATTACCTGGAGGATATGTGAGGTGAACTACTTAACAGCTAGAGGAAGTGAGTTTGGGAGGAAAAAATATGGTCTTCTCCAAACCCCCAAAGGATCTCTCTTTTCAGTTAATGCCATATGATCACAATTCTGGGCCAAGACAAAAAGGATGTCACCTCAATGTCTACCCAAAAGATATGATTCCATGTAGGCTGACCCATAAAATAAAACAAAGATCAGCAAGAAAATAAATATACGTATACAAAATGAGACCTACCATTCATTTACATAAAAAATTGTATATAATGCACCTCTGACATCAAAAAGTGAATAATAGTTGTTTTGTTTTGTTTTTGAAATACAGGCAGTCCTTAACTTACAACAGTTCATTTAGTTACAGTTCACAATTGCAGTGGCGCTGAAAAAGTGACTTATGACTGCTTTTCACACTTAGCAACTATTGCAGTATTCCCATGTCATGTGATCAAAATTCAGACATTTGGCCACTGACTCATATGTATGATGGTTGCAGTGTTCCAGGGTCACATGATCATCTTTTGCAACCTTCTGCCAAGCAAAGTCAATGGACAAGCCAAATTCACTTAACAAGCATTTTACTAACTTAACAGCTGCAGGGATTCATTTAACAACTGTGGCAAAATAGGACAAAACTCGGTTAACAACTTTCTCACTTAGCAACAGAAATGTTGGGCTCAATTGTGGTCGTAAGTTGAAGACTGCCATTAGCGCATTTTCAATAAGGGGCTTGCCTTCATAAATCAAAGGGAAACCAGGTTATTGGGAGGGGGAAACATGTCATTGGATCTGCAGAAATGTGACTCTTTGGCATCTAATTCTGTATTTGTTCCCACAGGGAAAGAATGTGACTTAAACCGCCAATGTGGTGTGGTGAACCCTGAAACCAAGAAAGTTTGCACTCGGTTACTGACCTGCAAGGTAAGACACTGCGCAATGTAAGCCTGCTTTCTGCACTGGCTGGAGAAATGAGAAGTGCAGGGTAGTGAGTTGCCTTTATGACTGCCGCTCTCATACTTATTGATGGGATAGGTTTCTTCTTTTCAAGAGGCTGTCCTCCTTTGTTTTTAATGGCAGTCTGGCCTGGGGATCTTTAGCAAGTGACCTTGCATCTCCATGCAAATAATTGCTGTGTTTGCACATTGGAACAGCGGAGATGTGTCTTTATATAGGTGCTATTGTGTCTTCCTCGGGATATCTCAATGGAGTGCCAGCAGGGGATGTTTATATGGGAAATAAAAAAATATATCAAAATGATGGTTTCAACCATGGGATCAAAGCCCTTCCACTCTGTATGTGCATGCAGTGTTGATGCAGACATGCTTTGATTGTGTGCGGTAGTTGTGGAATTCAGACTGCAATTACTGATTTAGAGAAAATATATGATAAAGTGAATCAGCTTGAATGAATGTGGATATTCGCTCAATATTTTTTGTGAAAATATGGAGTAGAAGATTATTTACTGATGGTGATAAGAAAGGTATATGATGGAAACAAAATGTGTCAAAATAAATCTTACGCCCAGAGAATGATTCAACAATAACTGGAGGTAAGACAAGGCTAGAGGACTTCTCTAGGTTGCTTAATATATTTATGGATAAATGTATAAGGAATGCTTGCAATGACATTAGAGGAGTGTTGGTTTGGGCGCATGAATATACATGTACTTTTTGTAAGCAGATGATGATGTGTTAACTGAGAACAGAATAATTTGCAGTGAATGTTAGAGTGTATGATGCAGGGAGCAGTGTGAATGTGGCAATTATGTTTGACAAGGAAATGGAGTGAATGATTTTAAGTTATACATAAATGGGGGGAAAAACTAAAGGAAGTAGATGGATTTGTGACCTTGGTAGGATGTTTATTAAAGATGGGGAAATGGATTGAGAAATTTTAAGATGTGTAAATACTGATAGAAACATGGTGGGTACTGTGTATTCTGTACGAGGAATGAATGCTTGTTGAAAGAAGTGAAGATGGCTAGGAATAAAAGCATGCTTCTACTTGATTGGTTATATGAAAATAAGTGTTAGATATGTCAGGAGAAAGATATAAGAAAGTTGAATGGGGTGTTTAACAAGGGCATAGGATGAAACGAGAACACAACAGAGTTGAAAATAAATGCATGCTGAGTTTGAAATAAATATGAAAGTCAGTAACTGGTCCAAAACATATGCACTGTGGTGGCTTGTTCACTTAGCTAGAATGAAGGAGGATTGAATTGCAAGTAATACATGAAGGAAGAGCAAATAGATTAAGACAAAGGGGAAAACTAAGAAAGTTCTGGCTGGAAAAGAGACTCAAAAAGAAAACAGTGAGAACATTAAAATACCAAAACAGTGTATAGATGGTATATGGATATGGTGGAAGGAAGGATGTTTGCAAGGATAGAAAGACAGAGAGATGCATTATTAGTATAAACTAGATATGTGTATGAGGGGTCCTTGGTGGTCTCTGAGCTTGCTTCTTTCCTTGCAGACATTTCATTACCCATACTAGGTAACATCATCGGTTCTAGTAAGAAGTGCGGTTTGCTGTCAGTTTATATTCCAGTGGCTTGTCCTGTCAGTGTTGGTGGAGGTGGTCTTAGAGATTCTTTGGTTGAACTGTTTGCTTTTGGCTTCTTCGTCACTTTTTTGATTGGGGTATTCTTTACTTGATTGTTGGTCTGATGTTAACCTTGGAGTTAATCAATGCTGACCTGGTTGCTGATTGCTGGTGGAGAAGTGCTTGGGTCTTTTTGTTCCTTTTTGGGCTGGGTGATAGCCTCTTCTGCATAGTCTGTAGATGTTGTTAATGTCTGTGTGTCTATTGATGGCTGGTTTGTCAGAGTGCCAGGCTTCTAGAAATTTCCTGGCGTTTTTAGACTTGACATGGTCTAGGATGATCACATTATCCCAATTATAACTATGGTTAAATCTGTCTATATTTTGAATTTTCATCGTGTTTTCTGACTGCTAGTTGGTGTTTGTGGATGCATTCTGCCAATCTTCTGCCTGTTTGTCCTACATAATGGTTGTTGCAGGAAAACCACAAGTGCAACCGAAAATATGGATCAGATATGTAGACAACACCTTCACCATAATAAAAAAGGGCCAATTAGAGAACACAGAACCATCAATAACATTTTTAAAAGAATCCAGTTTACTAGAGAAGAAGAAAACAACAACTTGCTACTCTTCCTGGACATGCTGAGCAACAGAGACCACAACGATAAGCTAGAAATGCAAGTCTACAAAAAAACACCCATACTAACCATGTGCTCCGCTACCAAAGCAAGGACCCAACCTCCCACAAGAGAAGCTGCGTAAGGACTTTATTTAGATGAGCCAAATGGAAATAGAGCATCTATACAACATATTCCAACGAAATGGATATCCACGCAACTTTATCAAAAAGTCCCTGACCACTCAACCCAATACAGCAGAACCAACATAAACTCTAAAAAGAATTACATTGCCATACATCAAGAATATCTCAGAAACCACAAACAGATTACTACAACCACATGGAATCAGCGTAGAGCACAAGCCAACTAAAGTCCTTCAAAACATCCAAAGCAGACCAAAGACCCAACAACCCCAGAAGCCAAAAATAGGAGTCATCTACAACTGCAGCAACCACTATGTAGGACAAACAGGCAGAACACTGTCAGAAAGCATCCACAAATAACAACTAGCAGTCAGAAGATATGATAAAAATTATCTAATTTCCCAACATATAGACAGATTTAACCATAGTATCAGTTGGGATAATGTGACCATCCTAGACCAAGCCAAATCCAAAAACAGGTACAATGAATATATCTCCTTAACATAGCTTTAGATAAGTTCTCTTTGTGAATAATATTACAGTATATGCAACTGTATGTTATCAATTTTTCTTTGCTTTGTAACAATAAACCAGAGGGTTTTTTCCAGCCAAACCTTTAACATATCTTGTTTAAAGTAGTATCTGTCAGAAGCCACATGCATTCCCAGCAAGTCTTGGATTCAGTTAAGAACTCTTCCAAAATATGCTACTGAACTGTCATGTCTAATGTGACAGAAATGGAAAATTATTAAACGTAGGGAGCAGTTAATGTTTAAATTGAATCACATTAAATTTGGTTTTGTCTTCGTTTTGATTCCTGTTTCAACCAATCCCTGGAGTATGATCTCCTGGGAGCCCACTAAAGGATCGGATGTCGTCCTCACCCCAAGAAAAGATTGTCTACTCCCATATCAATAATGCTTTTCTAACCCTCACCTCTGCTTCAGTGCCAGTCTCTCAGAGACTTGTTAAAATGTTCACTAGAGAAATGTCACACACTCTTTCCATAAGATTGTACCATTCGTGGTGTTTTGAAAATGACCTGTCATCGCATCCTCTCTCTGAGCCTGCTTTTCCACCTGCCAGCTGATACATCTAACCTATCTTATCTTCCCTTTGCTCCAGATCCATTCTGTACATCAGCGTCGAGAGGTGCAAGGTCGCACAAAGGACTTTGATGTGTTAGTGGCCGAACTGAAGGCCAGCACCAAGAAAGGCGAGTCTCCCAAAGACAAGAGTCCCGTGAGGAAAGACATAGCTACTGAACGGCTGTTGCAGGACTTCTCTTCCACGTCACAGACTTCCTTGGTTCTGACCAATGTTTCTACTTCTTGTCACACGAAGCAACCATATTCCCACTGTGCACTTTCCAGGTAACACACAGTTGAGATGAGGGAGCAGATATGGTGGTATCCGCCATACTGTCTGGAAATTTAATTCTCAGAAAGCTTAGCTCTTTTCCTCTTTCTGCTGCTTTCAGGTCTGGGGTTTCCTCCGAGAGTGACCCTGATGACGTGCCTATATCTTCTAGCGAAATTGACAACCGTCTCTACCGTTTCCCAGCATCAAAGAGCACGGGGCGGGTGACAAGCGAGGAGAGTGAGGAGGATGCCACAGATGATTCCCGCAAGTTAGATTGCCGTTATGCAACACGACGACCCCATCCCCAGGCAGTAAGTGACAGACCGAGGCCCGCCCTGCTCTTTTTCTTTGTTGCTGTGGGGCTTTGATGGCAGATGTTAAAAGTAGAGCCATCGGGGAATGAAGCTGTGAGATGGTCTTCTGATGCCTGGGCTCACATTTCACTCTAAGTCATAATGTGACATGTTTGTTTTTGGCTTAACGTGATCTCTAAATCCAGACGTTATGCTTGTTCAATAATGCTTAGCCCGATATGTAAATTAAATCAATATGTCAAGCCCTTAGTCTACCTAGGCTAGTGTTTTGAAGGGAAAGAAGTAACTCTCCCAAAAAAAGGAAGTCCTTTTGGCTTTGAGATTAACAGTTCCTTTAATTCAGTCAACCGGATGTTGAATATTGGTGTTAACAAATGCAAAGCTTCTCTGCTATACAACTTACAGCAGTTGGTTTAGTGACCGTTCAAAGATACAACGGCACTGAAAAAAGTGACTTACGACCATTTTTCACAGTTACGACCTTTCCAGCATCCCCATGATCATGTGATCAAAATTCAGATGCTTGGCAGCTGGTTCATATTTATGACCATGGCTGAGTCCCAAGATCATGTGATCCCCTTTCGCGACATCCTGACAAGCAAAGTCATGGAGAAGCCAGATTCACTTAACAACCGGGTTACTAACGTATCAACTGCAGGGATTCACCTAACAACTGAGGCAAGAAAGGTTGTAAAACAGGGTAAAATTCACTTAACAAACGTCTCACTTAACAACAGACATTTTGAGCTCATTTGTGGTCGTAAGTCGAGGACTATCTGTACTAATGAAATGTGAGTTGAATCAACACAAAATTAATTGTTCTTAGAAATTAAGATTATAGAGGTGACTTAGTCTCTCTTTCTCACTAGCTGAAGAAATAGAGGATAGAATGAATAACTTCCTTGATATAAAGTGAGTCTCCTATTTGTCACTGTAGAATTTGACAGTGTGCTCTTTGCATGATTTTGAGTTTCTAACACTTTGATCGTTCCATAATCTTCCCCCACCACACCAGTTCTGCACTTTTGGAAGCAGATTGATGAGCCCAGGTTGTTATGTGTTCAGTCGACGGTTGGATCGGTTCTGCTCTGCACTCAGTTCCATGCTGGAGAGACACCTTAGCTCGCACATGTGGAAGTAAGTTACCCTAGGACAATGCCAAACAAATTGGAGCAACAATTGGAATGTGCTTCTGCCTTTGAACAGTCATACATGAATTTGGGCATGGCATGCAGTAGAAGAGAATTATGATGTCTTCATATATAAGAAGTCAGTCACAATATAATCTTGCATATTTCTTAAAACCAGTCCTGATTTATTTATTTACATAGTTTGTATCTCACCTAACAAACTCTAAAGGCTGACATAAAATTGTATTACTAAATTTGCATTCTTAAACAAGATTTTGCAGCATCTATAAAACACTAGAAATGTTTAGAGGCTGTAATACACAAGAAGAAGAAAAAATGGGTAAACTCTAAAAGCAGCACAGACCCTCCTTATTCCTTAAAATTCAATTATATCTATTTATTCATTTCTTTTTAACACTATTTTTTCTGCCTAGTTATGACTTAAAAACATATAACAGTTACAATGAAATAGGTTGGTAAAAAAAAACCAGAATAAAACCACTAACGATCTATAACAAAGGAAAAATAAAATTTTAAAAATAGCATTGGTAAAATGCTGCAAAGATTAAAAGGCAGCCAAAACAATTGTTAGACAACTGAGAAATTATCTTTACCTAGTGCTATCAAAAAAAGCCCAAGCAACAACAGCTTAGTGGATTTTCATATAGAATATTGTCCCACAAGCCATTCATCATTCATACAGAACGACAGTTTCACACTCTGTCAAATTTGTGAAAACTTGAGAGAGTTGTCATTTTTGAAGAGAGTTTTTCATTTTCATCCCAAGCAAGACTGTAATTGTTGTATTGTACGGTTTTGTATCTGTAATGGCATCTGAGAATATAAAAGGGTATCTGGATCCTTGGAAACAAATAGGGATCAGTTAAATATTTCTTGTGTTCCAATAGGTAGGCTCACCTTTACACATCATACACGTGTTTGATAGGAGGTGGTCACGTGTTTTTAGCTTTTTTTCCTCTGCTTCGTCACCAGTCCCTCTAAGTCAGTGTCTGTAGAAATATTGTTGAGTTTTTGCTGTTGGAAGGGGGGGGGGGGGGAATTCTCCAGTAGATGGCACTGGATTACCAAATTTGATAGTACATCCTTCACAGACAGAAAACCTATCTGAACCATGAGTAGCCTAGCAGGGGAAGAGGTTGCAAGACGATGGAGAAGATACATGTATTTCCAGGCATCTGTTCTTGTAAAGACCTTTGAATTTGACAGCAAATAGAGGCAAAAAGAAAGAAAGGGAAAGTTTTGATTCTGAAGGAGAACAGAGATCCTGTATAATTTGGAAACACTGCATGGAAAAAAACAAAGCATAATGAAAAAAAAAAGAAAAAAAGTAGAAAGAAAAAGGCAACAAATAAATAATAAAGATGTTTTGTTTGTCCAGGATAGGATAAAGACACCTTCCTTGAGCAGGGGGGTTGGACTAGAAGACCATCAAGGTTCCTTTCAGTCCTAAGATTCTATGATTCAGTACTGGTGTCTTGGCAGAGTAATTGAAAGCTGGTATGTTAAACAAGCTTTGTTTCTTAACTCTTGTTTTCTTGCTTTGATACACCCAGAAGGATTCCTCCAGCTGCTGATCATCCAATTTCCACATCGTCTCCAATGCTTTTGGGGTTCTCTACATCCAATACATCTCCAAATTACAATTCCTCCCTGGTTTGCAGCCTTCCCCACAGTACCCCAAGCAGGACCTCTGTATCCTGGGCAACTTCAGTGACCATGGCATCCAGGGACAGCCGTAACCACCATAGTGTGAACTATGCAGTTGGATCACCCCATGCCGCAGCTGCCTGTAGCCAGTCAGACTGCATGGGTGGAAGCCAATCCATCACCTCCCCACTTCCAGCCAATACCCCATCACCGTCATTCAGCAAGTTGCCTTCGAATAAGGCCAGCAAGTCCTCCAAAGCCAAGGAGATGGCTGGTAATGTGGAGCCAGAAGCCTTAGCTCGGAAGCGCAAACAATCTCCCAGTGTCTCTGCTAGCCCACCTTATAAACAAACTTGTTTCCTTGATCTGGGCAAGAACAAAGCAGTTGCCTGCCAGGTGTCCCATCCATCTGCCAAGGCGAAGACATCTGCGGTGGCTTCCTCTAACCTTTCCCTCAACGGGACAGTCTCTTCAGGGGCCAGAGTCAAGAGAGTCAACCATCTGGATTGCAGGGCACCTAGCCACATGCCGGTCAAAGCCTCATCACTGGAGAACCAGGGCTCATTAAATGGTCCAAAAACACTGCTGACCAATTGCATCTCAGATGAAGAGGCCAAGAGACGCAAGAATTCAGCCACCTACTGTAGGCCAGTGAAGACTAAGCATTTGTCCCCATCCATGCCTTCTTGTTCCTCATCTGATTTGGGTGGCTCAATCAGAAGGAAGAAGCCAGTTGTCTCCTTTGAGGAAAAGCAGAACACAATGAAGGTAAGCTCCTGCCTTGGACATTGTAAGTGTATGGCTGAATTTTCTTCCACCTTGGAAGAGTTGCACTGGCGTTCTTTTGCCTTCATCAGCTTTGTTTGCAGTCTGCATTCTGCCATTACAAGGCTGGCTTCTTTATAAACAGGTAAACAGGTATAACACTCCAAAACAAATAAAATCAATATTGGATAGCACCACATACCATTACATTTCTGCTGCAGTGCTATTTAAAGTATTCAAATGTGGTATTTTCTATGTTTGCATATATTTATTTATTAAATTTATGTGCCGCCTATCTTCTTGATAGAATGATTCCTTCATTGTTACAAATTTGAAAAATAATGCACCAAAACTGAACACCAATGAATGGTCACCATTTCAAGTCTGTATTTTTTATTAGTGTTGTAACCTTTATTTAGTAAATTAGCCAACTGAACTGTGAAATGATCAATATTTTTGAAAAATAAGGACACGAGGCAGATAAGTGTGTATTTTAATTTTCTCATGGTAAGAATAGGATTTTTAAGCAATGTTATTTTTTGGGTTATTGAAGTATTTTTAAAATTTCTGTACCACTCATATTTTGAATAGTTGTGCTTTTTTTAAATTTAAAAAGAATTTTAGCAACATTGTTAGAATAAGTCAGTTTACAATTACTGAAAAGTCAAATGATCATGGAAACTAATTTTATTGCTGGGGAAATCTATTTCTTATTAAATTCTCAGGAGAGCTATTTATTTTAAATAATAAATAGAGGAAGGCTGCTGTAGTGAATATCTGGAATACTAGCTTTCAAGCCACATGAAACTGTGTTTTACTTCTGCACAAGTTTGAAGAACAGGACACAGAGACATAATGGCTGAAATCACAAATCATACCAAGTTTTAGTGTGCTTTAGTTCTGGTTCATTCTGTTATTTATAAAAGTTTATGGCTTGGCATTGTGTTCAATAACCACGGTTAAAACAAACCTGGGCTGTGATATCTGAAACAAGCACTCCCACCTTTCTTATTCTGCTCTTCAGTTGTATGCAGACTTTAACATGTGCTGAAGATCCAGTTCTGTTTCCTAACAGGATCACTTGACCATAAAAGCTATACAAGAAGCAATTCAAAAATGCATTTTTTTCATCCTATGAAATAGAATGTTCTTCTGTTTAGTAGCTGTCATCCTGAGCAATGGGTGGCAGCAAAATGCCAGCTCTTGGAAGGGACAGGAATATATTTAATCAAATATATTGGAATAGTCAGGTTTTGATCAAGGAGATCATATTCCTGGAAACATAACTGAAGAAAAGAGACCACACAATACATTAGAAATGAACTTTAATTTAAAGACTACATTTCTGTCTCCAGTATAATTTATATATCATAACAACTTGCTGAATCAAGCCTCTGGACACACTGATAGATGTTAGTACAATTTTGCAAATTAGTTAAATTTATCTTAAAATGAGCTGAGTAGAATGGGAATGAAACCCCAGCTAATGATCAGCAACCCTTTTAAAGTTTGTTTCTGCCAGGCACACCTCTGTTTTCTGCAACTCAAAGAGCTGTGAGTTTCCTTTTGGGAGAAAGACATTGGTGGTTTTATAGCAGGGTGTGAGCAAAATTATGCTTGGTTCTCCCAAGAACGAAAAAAAAATCTACTTCTAAAACTTTTTATGAAAGGCTAAACAGATACAGGAATTTTGAAATGATACTTAGATTAAGCTTACCTTCAGATAACTGACTTGAGGAAACGCTGGTATAGTATTCAGTTTAAAATAAGAAGGATCTGCATATTCCTTATTGTTGATTTGAGGATCATATAATCCAACCCTCTGTTTGGTACCACCACCCAGAGTTCCCAGATGCTGAATTATATATTTATTAAATATATTATGCCAACAAATGTAGTTATATGGTGTTATGCTAAAACAGTTCTCAGTTGCCAACTCAGGAAGAGATAGGGTTTCTTTCTGCTTTCAGTTAGTTTATTTCATTTGTCATGGAAATATAAACTGAATCCAGTAGAGATTTCATTTTAAAACTTTGTTCCGGAAAAATTAAGCTGCAGTTGCTGTGATAGCTCCTGATGTTCTAAGTGGGATTCCAGCCACTAGTGACTTGGAGGTTCAGTATATATAAATCAGAAGAACATCTGCCCAGCTCTCCAGGCTTACTCCTTACTATATTTCAATTGAGCACATCTCCCTACGCCCAGAATTTCTTATACTGTATGTTCAACACATTCTTCCTATTCAGTTTAAGTCCTCTTGGGTAAGCAAAGTGGACTGGAAACATCTTTCAAATGTTTTTGCAGTCACATGGAGGAACTATATGGAAATAACTGATTGCTTGCTGGAGTACGATGTGAGGTTTTTGTGTCACTCTGAATTACTATGAACCTCTAATTATGGACAGTAAAGGAGCAATTCCTTACTATACTATAGTCCAATTTATGCACTTGCTGCAGAGAGTAGAATGGGGAGCATGTTTATTTGAAACCTGATCAAACTTTTTTTAGCTAAATATCCTTGTTTACATGGTGCTATGTGACAACATATACCAAATCCATTTAAGTTTCATGAAAGGTTATTAATAAATATAGCTGCAGGTCCTTTGGCCATCACAAAGCAGCACTGGCTACACACTAGCCACAATAGATACGTTTTCTGTGGTTGGGATGACATGAACTGCCATATTCTGCATTGACGCTCTCTTCTTTCTTCTCTTGACAGTCAAAAGCACATTAACAGCAAGTGCCTGTGTTCTGCAGAAGCCAGCAGTCTGAGAACTCTGTTCATGGATCCAATTCGAAGCCTCTTTGCTTTTTATAACTTTATAGTATTTTTTTAAAGAAAAAAAGTGCTCTAAAATATCTGAAGACTGTGATTGTTCTTTTTTTGGTGTTGTGGTGGTTTTGCCTAGAGAAATAAATAAATAAATAACAAAATAAATAACAAAGTGAAAGAAGGGAAGAAAGACAAAAACTGAATCAAAGGACACTGACAAAAATGCAGAATCCCCTTCCCAACTATATAATGACAAGAGGGGTACAGAAGCAGGGATAATAATTAGGACTATAGGAGATATTAATATTTTGACATCTTCCTGCATGTGTCAACTGGTTATTAGTACAACTTGGCAAATAATTATATTGGCCAATGCCCATTTTCCTGCAGTACTTTGATCATCCTTTTCTCAATTTCTAATTGTACCTTGACCCAGCTTCCCTCTCTCTTTGCTTCTAAATACTATTTGCTTTCAAAGCAGAACAAAAACCATGTTTCTAACATAGCGTATACATATGAGTGCTGGAACAGTGCAGTAGTGATTGAAAGTCATTTTCATCTCTATTCTTGGTTTTAAACCAAAAGTATTTTAGATGAGAAGAAGGCACGACTGCCTTTGCTCCTTTGCTCTAATGTTAACAAATGTTATTGGCTCAAGTCTTGAAGATGAAAAGAGGAGCTGGAGGATAGGGATGAGCATGCACACTTCAGGTAATAGCCATAGAAATTGTTTATTCCCCACCAAGTACATAAACACACGAGAATTGTTTCCATGCAAATTAAACCAAATGCTTGGTTTAGTATTTTTCTATGGCACTTAACTTACAATTCTATTAATCAGTCCATCTTTGTACTCCAGGTTTCCCAATCTAGGTCCCCTTATCGAACTTTAGCAATAAATTTAGCCAGCACCATAGAAGTTGTGGTTCTACACATCTGGAAGGAGGCTAGTTTGAAAAAAATATAGAGGATTCTGTGGCTCTGGATGTCTCTAGAGTAAGGGTCCCCAACCACCCCACCCCCCTGGTCTATGGACTGGCACTGGTCCACGGAATGACAGAAACCAGGCTGCACAAAGAAGCAAAGCCCCATCTTTGGGATGCAGGCAGCACATGAAACCACACCCCCTCTGGTCTGCAGAAAAACCTCTCTCCACGGAACCAGTCCCTGATGCCCAAAAAGTTGGGAGCCACTGCTCTAGAGTAATGTACATTGTTTGCCAAAGGAAAACCAATACTCTTCTCTTATCATACCTTTAGCTTAGCAACAAGAGGGCTGGGCCAAAACATTACAGTGACAATGGCCCAGCAACAAGATATTTTTCACTCTACAGTACATCCAATTTTTGAGCTGCAGAAAACGTAAGAATTTGTGGAATGAATATCTTATTGAACCTTAATTAATCAGGGTTTGCGCCTGAGAAACCCAGGGTAAAGGAGCACTCATTTACTGCTTAAAATTCTAGACACTGAAGACAGCTTAAATGTCAGCAAAGATCTCTGATTAAGAGATGAGGCAACTGGCATTAGTAGAGAAAGATGGGTGATGCTAAATTCCAGGAGCAAGAAATACCTCACTTTTCAGAAGTTGTGGAAGGTACCCGATAGTGTTGGAAGTGTGACTTGAAGGGGTAGAACCCGGAAATGCTGAGTATACATACTTACAATGCAGTAGTATATACAAATGGCCATTTAACTGGTAATGTGGCTTCTGCCTTGTTTCACTGAATTTCAGAGTTAAAAGTTAGATCTCAATCTCGGTCATTTGTAATGGCGGAACTGATATTTTCAGACAAATCTACACCCTGCTGCTTCACTCTTTCTCAGGAACAGAAGTGACCTAGTGTTTTCAAAACAGCAGGAAGAATGCAGATGGACGCTTTCCATATAGCTTTATCCATATCATGAAGTTGAGGGAAAAGAATAGATACAGATACACATCTGGAGGTGTTCCAGATAGTTTGACCTCATACCCTGGAAAATTATGAAACTAACATTAGAAGTATCGGGTAAGAAACTCCAGAATAATCCCAATTCTTGGAATCTGCAACATCTTCCTTAAAAAGTGTAGCTTGAAGAGAGATGTTAGAGTGATATTAAAAGAGGGAACGATGCTCACCCTAACTCCAAGTCATGGTAGGCTGGTTTCATGGAATGTCATTGCGCTATACAGGTAGTCCTTTACTTATGACCGCAATTGAGCTGAAAATTTCTGTGGCTAAGTGAGACATTCGTTAAGTGAGCAATGCCCCATTTTACGACCTTTCTTGTCGCCATTAAGTGAATCAATGCGGTTGTTAAGTTAGCCACATGATTGTTAAGTAAATCTGGTTTCCCCATTGACGTTGCTTGTCAGAAGGTCGCACAAGGTGATCGATCACATGGCCCCAGGATGCTGCAACCATCGTAAATATGAACCAGTTCACGTGACCACAGGAATGCTGCAATGGTCATAAGTGTGAAAAATGGTCATAAGTCACCTTTTTCAGTGCCATTGTAACTTTGAACAATCATTAAATGAACTGTTGTAAGTCGAGGACTACCTGTAGGTGACAGTTTACAAGTCATCTGATTGATATATTGCCCTCTTCAATGTATTTTAAACCCCGGATGCAACCCCAACCAACTCATACTCATCCTATTTGAGACATGACACTCAAGGTGAGAATACTGATCTCAGTAAGTAGGCTTAACTATGGGCAAGTGGGTCCTGAGAACGTAGCCTGGGTGAGGCGGTAGCGAGCATTGCATCCCAATTTCCTCCCTCGTTCTCGATCATTTCTCCACACATTAGGGCCTAAAGATTACTCGGGCCTGGTGATTTCCAAACAAGCCAAGCGAATCCTTAAAAAGGCGGCGAGAAGCTTTGTGGGCCGTCGCGTAAGAAGACACTGGAAGCGGAATGGAACGAAAGCTGCCCAGCAGCGCCTCTCACCTTGCCTCGCCCTCCCGGGAAGCCCTCCTAGCATTTGCTCCCGGGCGACGTCCTGCCCGACAGGTGCTTGTGCGTCGCAGCCGGCTGCAAACCACACCCAGCCCTTCCCTTCCTTAGAATAAAACGCCGGAGGAGAAGGCGGGGCGGGGTG
>JANHFL010001477.1:0-17345 GCA_032468155.1 Oxyrhabdium leporinum
AGAAAGAAAGAAAGAAAGAAAGAAAGAAAGAAAGAAAGAAAGAAAGAAAGAAAGAAAGAAAGAAAGAAAAAGAAAAGAGATCTAGTGTCCAAAGGGCACTGCACTCTATGGTAAACTTGTAGCTGTAGCTGAACGCAGACTAATAAAGTAACAGAACAAGTTCATTCATTTACATGATGTCTATCCACAGTTTTAGTTAAAAAGACAGGAAATTGGACATAAATATTCTGTATTCTATAATATGTTCTCTTAATACATAACTTGGTTTTTGTTTTGACTTTTTCTTTTTGGGAGGGGGTGGGTGTTGGAATACAGTCATGTGCTCTACATGGTGCTGCTCTTGAAAAGTATCCGGGAATTTCAGTTGGTTGAAAATGCAACAGCTGCATAGTTCTGTGCAAATTGAGATTTGTGCATGTGTCGCCGCTTTTGTGGGAGCTGCATTGGTTAACCATTTTGCTTCCAAGTGGAAGTCAATGTGCTAGTTATCATCTTTAAAGCCTTCATTGCTTGGGGCCAGATTATTTGAAGGACCATCTCTTCCCATTCACATCTACCCAGCCCATCAATGTGGGAAGGCAAGGTATGTTTCAGGTCCCGTCTATTACAAAAGTACATCTAATACATCTAGAGCCTTCTTTGTGATGGCACCCTTCCTTTGGAATAACATTCTCCTGGAGATAAGATTGGCCCTCACACCTTAACATTTTTCTGGAAGGCCCTGAAGATGTGCTTCTGTCCTTGCATTGAAGACCCCAAGTTGATTTACCTAGACCTGATCAAGTGGCTTGTGTGATTGTGTATTTACCACTGCCAGGGAGCAGGTGGGGGGTTATGGGTTCTTACATTGTGAAATTTTAATGTTGTAAGATGTCCAGAGCCACTGTGTGTGAGTAGGCAACCACATATTCATGTATATTACAAATGTACATTACAAATTATACATATTTAATATTCTAATATTAAATATTACTCAACAGCCTCATTGTACAACCTGTTTAACATGTTCTCCACTTTTCATATGGTAATGTAACATTTCCTTCAGTTTGTTCTTGAGCACAATATCTAGCAGAATCTGTTGTTTGGATATTTGATCATTTTAAAGCTACATACATCCAGATCCATTTTTATAAGGGAATGCATATTTTGATTTTAGATCAGGAAAGAGTGAGATTTTAAAAATTAGAGTTCACAAAGAACTAATACAATTGTCATTATTTTTTCAAAGCTTTGTTGCAAAGCTGAGAGTTACTATTCTCTTAGCAATCTCTGCCCTTGTGATTAATAGCAGCATAATTTACCACACATATTAGCAGTGATATTAACACTTACCTCCATGTAATTGATAATTTTATTGTCAATTTGGGTAAATCAAGCAACTGCTAAATATAATCACAGGAAATCTATTTTTTTCAAATCATTTGCCAATGCCTGCCATTTGATGGTCATGTCATTGCTGATAATTATGGGATTTTAAAACTTGGAACAAAAATCCATTTTCTCTTGCATTTTCCTCTCTTTTCTGCATAGCACTGCATGTGCTCTAAGTCACGTCAGGGATTCCAAGATATCTAATTCATTTACTTCAGATTCCTTCCAAAACTCCAAGCTATATTTATAGATTTTTATTCACTGAATTAATCATCAAAGGATAAAGCCTTTTAAGGCCACCAAATCAATAACACTTTATCTTCAATCCTTCAGAATTCTCCCATGTTTTTTCTGATTAAAACAACCTGTCTCTTCATTTATTCAAACACTTTTCCAACATCTTACTTGTTGTTTATAATAATAGCACAACAGTAACTTCCTCACTAACTCTCTAATGGGCCTTTGAAGGGAAAAGGCACAAACCTCAGCAGAAATCAACAAAATTTCAGGCTCAGTCCATTTATTTTGTTTATAGGTGGAAAACCTATACGTAAAATTCAAATGCAATTAAGTACAGAAGGTATAAATTTGACTTGATTTTCCCATGAACAACAAGGCACAATTTGAAAAGGGTGTAAAACATGTAAGTGGGAGTAGGAATGAATCAAATAGAATTATGCAAATATGACAAACATGTAAACACAAGACTTTATAAATTGCTGTTAAAATATGATACAGAATAAGTTACAGAATGTAGTTTCAAATGGATGCTAAATTTTTGGGATAACATTGGCATGAATAACTCTGGACCAATTGAGGCTTACCTTTACATGGAATTGCCTAGAATATACCTATCATTCTGTCTGGATATCTACAACATGGGGATACATTTCAGCTGCAGATGAAGACTATACAACGAGCAAATACTGACGTTGTGGTACATGTCCCTGCAATCCCCCTCTGTTCTGACCCAATTTACCCTGGCATGGGCAGATACCAATATACAGTAGAACCTCTGGTCACGAACGCTTCTGACCACGACCAAATCGGGTTCCAACCAGAAAATTCACAAAATTTTTGAATCTGGTCACGAACACATACTCTGGTGGCAATCAAACATGACCCCTGACCCAGAAATTCCTGAAGATGAAACATTAGAAGATGAAGAAATCGCCAAAGTTATGGAATGAATTATGGTCAAGACCAGAGGTTCTACTGTAGTCCATTTATTGCACAGGTTTGCAGCGATAGACAGCCCTCCAATGGTGCCAATAAAGCTCCACCCCACTTTCCCTGACAGCAGTCACCCACAGACAATACCAACAGATCTCACAAGCTTAAGTCCAAGGCTGCCCCACTTAGGCAAGGAGAAAGTCCGCAGTCCATAAACAAGGTTCAGAGTCCACAAAGCAAGGTCCAAAGTTCAGAAAACACCAAAGCAAAATCCAAGTTCCACAAGCAAGGTTCAGGGTACACAAAACAAGATCTGGGGTTCAGAAAAACACAAAGCAAAGTCTGAGTTTCACAAGCAAAGCTCAGGATTCTCAAAGCAAGATCCGAGGTTCAGAGTCCACAAGGCAGAAACACGACCCAGAGTCCTCTGAATCGGGGTTCACAAAAGCCAGGGAAGTACACACCAAAGCAAACATTCCCAGCGAATGCACCTTCCCCCTGCTTCTGGCTAAATCACCCCACACCAGGTGTTCCTTGTGGAAAGGGGTGGGTCTGCTTCCTCTTGAGCAGCTTCGCGGACCTCCACTGTGCTTCCCTCCACTCTGCTCTCCATGCCCACGGATCAGACGGAGGAGGTAGCTGTTCCTGGTTGGAGGTGATCTGTTGCCTTTTCCTTGTTGCTGGCCTTTGGTGGCTGATCTCTGCTTTCTTAGGGCAGGCAGCTCTCCATCCGGTTGACCACTTTCCCCAATGCTGAATGGACCTGGGATTGTGCTATTCTCAGGCCCCGGGCGCTCTGGGCATTCCTGGAGAAGCATGCGACCCCTAACGGATAGTCCTTATTCCAGCTCCTCCTGCTTTAAACCAGTTTCCAATGGGGCCATCACACTCTTGTGTCTTCTTACAGGATGTGACTGAATTTCACATTCAGTTTATTATAGAGTATTTTTATAACTCCTTTCCAGGAAATGGGAACTGAAGTGATACCAAATCAGTCAGACAATCCAGTGCAATATTCCTGACATTTGATATGTTTGGAACTAACAAATGGAAAAAGTGAAGATATGAATCACGGGCAAGACATCAGAAGCGTTTTTAAGTTGCCAACATTTGCAACAATTCTTCTGTGTGTCTGTATGTGAATGTGTTTATATAAAAGATTATATCCTTCCTAGGGAGATGCTCTTAAAAAGACCCTAGACACAAATTGTCAGGACAATAACAAGTTGCCTAAAAAGTTTATCTACCTATCTACCAAACCATCATCTCAGATGCAGGGAGATTCAGATCAATGGCTACTACGTGGAGATACTCAAAATTGCTGAACAAGACATTTACGTGCAGTGGCTTGCTAGTATAATAATTCCCCCCATCGCATAAAGCCTCCATCCCACCACCTTCTCTGCCCCCAAATTTTATATGGTCTGATGTATTAGTTGATATTTGTGACTTGCAGCTTGGTTGACCTCAAGGCTTTGCCTTTGCTTGGCTTCCCCTTGCATTCATTTCGTTACTACATCCTTAGAGATTATATGAAATGAATGTAACTTTTGGTCACCTGTGAGTAGCTGAACTGCTCATGCTATATTTTCTTGAACAAAGCAGGTTTCTCTTGCTTGACATGGTACAAGCGTGGAGGCAAATTTAAAGGGGGGAGAAGGAGGGATATATTTTGCCATGATTCAGTGGTTTTTGCAATCATCATTGAAATTTTACCATATATGAATGTTACTTTCTGATGTCATTAAGTTCTAACAATTTCTGCCAGGCATAAGAATAATCTCAGTAATAGCTTGTTCTGTAAGGGGAGGGCTATTTTTTTTAAGCAATGATTTTCCCTGCCCACCCAAATCCCTACATGTCAAGAGAAAAAGATTGACATCAGTCTCTCCAGCTCTCTGCATTTACAAGGGCAAAGCTGTGTGGTGCATTTCCTTTGACTTGGTACATTGTTTTTAGAGGGATGTGTGGGGTTTCTTTTTTTAAAATGTGTCAATATGCGGCAAGCGTCATGTGTCAGCTCCCGTGGTTTTAAAAATATTTTGGTCCTCACCAAAAACGGTGCTTGCAGAAGAGAGAAGGCCTGCAGTTTTCTGACTTGCAAGCTAATCTGGACATACCGTACTGTGCAGAAGAGGAAAATGTATTTGGTCCTCCTTTACCTTTGGGAATAGGAATAACAAAGATAATGATGCTGATGATGTTATTATAGAATTATAATGAAGAAGCAATAGTAAAAAGAGAAAGTTTAAAAGTCAATCCCTGATAATACAGCTGTGAATTATGTGTGAAGCTCACAAAGGATTACAATGTATCATCTTCTGACAAACAACCTATGTAAGTGGGATATTGGTTTTCTTGCATTTTCTTTTCTATTTTTTTATTTGTTCGAAATCTCTTACACCATGCTAGCCTCTCCCATCTCAAATACAGATTTCTTAAACCATGCTCCACTGGATTTTTTCTGTTTCTAATATTTTAATGGTCAAGTGAATCACGACCTGTTGAGAGATTCTATCTACTGGGTATGGTCATGTGAAAAAGCAGATTTTGGAATTTATATGCAATGTTTTTTTAATTATATGTACAATAAAAAATAATTTGATGAATTGAAATGGTGCAATTAGAAGATTCAAGCCACTACACTACACAATTATCCCAATTTGGATTGGGAAGAAGGGGGTTAGCATCTTTTTGTAAACAAAGATTGGGAATATATTCTACTCATCAAAATACAATCACAGAGAAGCAGATTCTTTTAAGGAAGGAACAGGAATTAACCCAATTATGCTTTGCCCCATCAGCCAATGAAATAAGCAGGCAGCAGAATGGCTGGAATAAAATTCAGATTTCTGGATTCTATATGCTTCAGAATATGGCAATACTATTTTATTCTCCAGTAACTAAAATTCAGCAGTATGGTTTTGGATGACTGAGGCTTTATCCTTTATTAAATTAATTAAAAGATAACCCACAAATGTTATATTCTTTCATTATGTAATAACCTCCATGGTTGTAATTTTTCTGATAAAACATATTCCCCATCCTTGTTTTTTATTGCTGAATTATTTAGCAACATCATCCACAAGGGGGCTTTGAGCAAGCCTAGACGCATTTCTTCTATGTGTACAGGTAACGTCCAAGCATGTATAAAAAGAATAGGATTTGCATTGTGATGCCAGGTTGATCATCTTGTCAATTTAACTCTTCCCCTCCAACAACTATGTTATTCTGTATAATCAGAATTAAGATTTATAAATTACAATTCGCCATATCTGGAGACACCAGATAGAAGAAGTGTATCCTAAAATGCAATGAATAAAGTAGCATCTACAGATGCAGCAAAGTAGGGCTCTCATCATAACCTAGTTATTTTAAATTAAATCTTGTCCTCTGTTCCTTAGAAATGGCAGTAAGTAATGTTGCAAAACTTCAGGTAAGCTGTCCAAGACTTAATGCCTTTACATCAATTGCACTATCAACACCATGCTACAGTTATCTCCCAGTGTTGAAACGTCTGTTGCAGTTCTGATTAACTTCCAGCACAACTTCATTTCGGCTTAGGAGGAAGTGTAACAATCACTTGGCAGCATTAAAACTGGAGCTCAAGAAGGCAGTTTCTAATTGGCGAGATCTTTGCCTCCTCTTCATTCCCCATTAAAATCGAGGCACCATTCCGTTGTGTTTCTAAATGCTCCCATGCTGCAAAAGAAAAAAAAATCCCAAATGCAACAGGACCGTGGCAAAGATCGGGACAAGCTTCTTTTTTGGTCTTCCCTCCTGCTCAACTGGAAGGAGTGTTGGATGACTTATGGGGAATATCAAACATTGTGAGAATGACAATAGCGAGGACATTTAGAGCACAGCATCAAACCATTCGTGAGGGATAAAGTTAACGGTTGTGTGGAAATGTCCTTGCAGCAGCCTTCCCAACCTGATGGCCTTAAAATGTGGGAGTACATTTCTCAAAATTTCTCAGCCAGCAATATCAACATAGCTACATGGTGCTGACCTATTTTATTAACTACTTGGCCTTCCAAAAAGTCTTGTTTTGCTGTAGGTCCCCCCCCCCCTTGCACTGGGAGTGGTAAATTAGTTTCACAGCTAAGCTGTGTCACATTTTATTGCCATTTCTCTCATTCTGTCTCCAGTTTCTTGAGGGAAAAATAAACCACAGGACATCTGGCAAATCATTGTTTTCAGATTTCACTGTAAAAACTGAATATTGGTCTCAACTGTCTCTGCTTCAACTTGACTGCTTCTAGGGAACTGGCTTTCTAAAAGTAGTGGCTTCGAGAGAGGCGTGTGACTATAATTGATTTGCCAGAAGTTCAACTTGATAGCACTTTCTTGGCTATTGAATTTCTGATCTTTTTCTTCCCAACGATCTTAAGCCAAAATTAATATAGAGAAGAAAATGCAGGTAGTCCTCAACTTATGACCACAACTGCGCCCAAATTTTCCATTGCTAAGCAAGACAATTATTGAGCTTTGACCCTATTTTACAATCTATCTTGCCACAGTTGTCAAGTGAATTGCTGCAGTTGTTTTAAGTTAGCAACATGGTTGCTAAGCGAATGTGGCTTCCCCATTGATATTGCTTGTCAGAAGATCTCAAAAGGTGATAACATGACTCTGGGACACTGCAACAGTCATAAATATGAGACAGTTTCCAAGCTTCCGAATTTTAATCACATGACCATTCGTAAGTATAAAAAATGGTCATAAATCACTTTTTTTCAGTGCCGTTGTAACTTTGAACGGTCAGTAAGCGAATGGTTGTAAGTCAAGGTCTACCTGTATAGGCAATGATTGCTATAAGCTGTGTTACCATACAAGCTGGGGAAAAGATTCACTACTATTCTTTGTAATATACGTAGTTTAGAACGCAATTATCTCACAAGGAAACCCCTGAAAAGTTATTCTTTCTGTGCAGGGTTAGATCAGGCTGTTAGGGGTGTGTGTGTGTGTGTGTGTGTGTATATTTATATATATATAAAAAAATAAAAATCTCAGAATGATCCTTCTTCTGATCCCAGAAGGAATATTCTATAGATAAAGGATCAAAAGTTTGTCAGAAACTATTCATTGCATCCCACAACAAGAACCTCTTACCATCTCTTCACTGGTTGAAACTGAAACAGAGGTGCATCTTGTACTAAGACTCATACAAAAAAGTGTAAAAGAGAATGGAAGAATATTGTTTTGAAGTGGCCAAATAAAAAGTACTCCTAGTAGAAGCATTTTGTAATGGAAGAATGGGCTACAAAGCAATGTGACAGTGAATACTTATTACAGAAAACATTTGGTTATAATTATCTCAACTGAAAGATAACCACTTACAGAATTTAGGAAGGCAAATACTGACTCATCATATGTTGGATGACCTTTTGTAAATAAGCAGCAATGTATTGTTTTTTTCATTAGCTATCTTCATAAATCAGTAGGACCGACATGAGATATCAGCATTACTTTCAGTGGCAAAACTACGGAAAAATCCAAAAAGGGATAAAGCTTTTTTCAAAGAACTATAGTTGAATTGGCTTACTTTTTAAGTTCATTACAATTAATTTACAGACCTAAAATGTAGATTCTGTATACTGACATGATTGTTAATTACATCTTGTAACATCAGTTTTCCTCTGAGAGCATCGTTTTAGGCTCATAGAAATCCAGTGATCCAATGAGAAAATAAAGATACTGATTTGCCAAAGGCTAATCTGTGAACTTCAGGGTTAAGCAGAAATCCCTGGCCATTTTCACTTGAGAATGCTGCACCAGTTCAAAAGCAGCTGGGGAACTCTGCAATCCTACAACGCCTGCTGTGTTCATAAGCTATTTTATTTTCTGGCTCAACTATGGTGCATCCGAAGTCACAGTAAATTTAGTCCTTTTACTATTTCTTTTTCTTTTTAGAACAGTTCAACTCTGACAATCTTAAGAGTAGTAGTGTGCTGCTCTGTTTGCAGGAACTATGCCTTCAAGATTCCTGATCTTTCCAGGAGAAAGGAGGTTTGATGCCCTTTCAGGTCTCTTTTGAAGGAACTGTTAGGACTACTTCCTTCTTTTATCTCTCTCTTTTTCTCTCCTTCTGCTTGCCTAGGGCCAAACAAATGTAGACAGCACGAAGTAAGAATGTAGACATGGTCATAAGCAATGAATTGGATTAATTAACTTTCTCCTTTGTGTGGAATAAGATCAGACTGTTTTTGTTACAATACATGTCCTTGTTCTCAGGATTTTAAGATCAGTATGTTTGAAGACAATCACAGATTTGTCTTCAGTCTGCTTTGGAGGGATTAAGGAATGGCAATGATAGTATATGGAAGTATCTTCTATTTTAGTACATGCTCCCACCTTCAAAAATGATGGCAAATATTTGTTTAAAAGGTGAAAGTTCCTTGAAGAAAATCTGACTAATCATGTTGTATTCAATCATGATATTCTCAATCATCTAAGTTTATACACCATCCAGACTGAAATGTACGCGACAGTGGTTTATTGAAAAATGAGTATCTAGTTTCTAAGGCATTTTCTGTAATCAATAGGACACTGGATTCCACATAAATGCAAAACTATGAAAGTATTTGTCTTTCCATGCAAATCATCCAAATTAGTACAAACCTGCAATGGTTTTCTTCCCATAGAGCTGTCGGGGTTTTCCCCAAAGAATCCTGTGTGTTATGATTTGATGAAAGTACTTAGTTCTTTTGTATTTCCTTCGTACCATTCCCAGAGTTGCTAATAATGAAAGCTATGAAGTGATTAAATCAGTTTAAGTCTGTCCACGTAATTCCCGCTCTTAGTCCAGCAAACACAAAATGCCTTTGCATAGAGCTGTATTTTTCCTGCTCCCCTACATACCAAATTTATTTTTATAGACAAAGGGAAACCCAAGCAGGTACATTAAACATGCAGAGTTGTTTATTTTTCCTCATAAAAGTAGAAAACGGTGATAAGAATGTTATTATTGCATACCACAAATTCCCATTTTAAGTCAGCAGGAAACAAGCAACTGAGAATGGCAAGAAGCCATTTGATCGTTTACTACTAATTTGCAAATTTATGAAGCAAATCCCCTGTACCTGGTGATTAGTCCCTTCAGCAGCAATTCTCATGCCATGAAAATAGAGGCAAAAACATACATACACTGTAGCTTTCTCTGCATGACTGGCTGAGCTTTCTGAATCACAGCCCAAAAATAATGCCCTCCATTGAAACAAACTAGCTCTCTGATACGGACAGACAAAAAGCTAGCAAAAATTTCAAGTGCCCCAGTCAAATACAGTCTAAAATTAAATGGATTTTTGATGGGAGGGCATCATGTTCACATCATTTCAGGCATGTCAGATTCTTAGACAGCCCTCTACAAAATCACAAAACAGTTGGAAAGATTAGGACAATCCATCCTGCCTAATGAAATGGAAGCTAAGATTCTGATGTGCAAATTTTTAGCGTTACTGATTACCGTACAGAAGCCAGAAAGAAAAACCGTTTAGGGTTTACCGCCCACCTGACTGCTAGTTTGCATCATACCTATAATCAAAATGAGCAACACGTGTGAATCAATATAAGGACACAGTTACTGTACTTTTGTCACTGAAGGCAAAGGGCAAGGCTGTGCCTTTGTGTTGTGCAGAAACAGCCCACTTGGTTTTGCTCACGGGATTCATTAAGTTGAGACTCTTCACTTTCATTGTCAGAAAATGTACTCTCTGAACAAAAGGCATACAAAGTACAGTGTGTACGCAAAGCATAACTCAGAACTCATGCGTGGGTCAAGGAAATGAACTTTTTAAATAAATCCTTATTCTTCCATACATGCTTCCATATCAGGATACCCTTTGCCACCCCAGTAGAACTCTGACTTTTGTAGTCAGAGGACTCATTCTTTGTCCTCGTTGGTTTGAACCTCACAGGCTCAATCGGCCACCTGATAAGCCTGGCTGGATAGATCAAACTTTTTCCTGGAGTTCATGGTATCCTTAAGCAACTTTTATGGATTATCAAAGCATTTTCAGTCAAATAGCAGCCCAGGAAGAAGAAGCAGGTAGTTCTCGACTTACAACAGTTTGTTTAGGGACCGTTTGAAGTTACAAGAGCAGTGATCATTTTGCACACTTATGACCGTTGCAGCATCCCCCTGGTCACATGATCAAAAATCAGATGCTTGGCATCAATATGAATTTATGACGGTTGCAGTGTCCCAGGGTGATGTGATCACCTTTTGCAACTTTCTGACAAGCCAGATTCCCTTAACAGCCATATTACTAACATAACAACTGCAGTGATTCACTTAACAACCATGGCCAGAAAGGTCGTAATGTGTGGCAAAACTCTCTTAACAATTGTCTGGCTTGGCAACAGACAATTTTAGGCTCAATCTTGCTCGTACACTTAAGGCTACGTACCTGTATTAGAGGACGGGAGGAAAGAAGGTTGAAACAGTATAATAGCTGCGCTAAATTGCAATAATGAAAAACATTCAAAACTGGAAGCATATTTAGATATTCATAAAATGGGTCTGTCGTGGTGATTTCAGTTTAGCCATAGGCTTTTATGCGTTTCTCAGACAAATACAATTCTAAGTACCACTATTTGTGAAGATGCATGCATGTAAATACAGTTCGTGTATGCATGCTGTGCAAGATCTCTTTCTCCCTCCCCCCCCTCTCTTTTACTGTACACAAACCAGACCATAAGGAAGATGTGCTTCATTCTAGGAAGCAACTACCAGGTGGGTGGGGAATGTCTATAAAGATATAATAATTGTTCTATCTCTAGAACTTCCACTGTGCTTTGCTGGCATTTTATCACTTTTCAAATACAGAAGAGGAAGGAGGTGCCATTTTGTACCGTCAGCAGCCTTCAGGATATGTTCCCTATGGGGAGGAAAGGGGAATCTTCTTAATTTGATTGCTCATTCGTTTACAAATTTATGATGCAAAACCCCCATACCTGCTGATTAAACATTTTCGAGACACAATTCTATCGCCAGGAAAAGAGGCAATGGCATACACAGTCTATTATATCCCTCCTCTGAGGGCGTTTTCCCACATGCACGTTACCGTGATACAAACATCCGCCGGCAACATCACTGCTCTGCTGTGTCTCCACAGCACTGCCTTCATCTTGTTTCTGTCCTATAAGTGAGACAGATTAAGTTGCCTTTAGTTATACCGGCATGTTTTTTTCCCCATGTTCCAATATTCCTCAGGCGTAGCCTCAACGTACATAAAATTTGTTAAGGGTAGACCCCATAACACTGGAAACAAGTCAGAGAATTTCAGTGGCTTGAAACAAAAGCAGCAAAGGCAGTATAGGGATCAGTGATTTCACGTGCCAGTGTAATTTATTGCCAAGTGAAGGACAGAGGTAGAACACTTGAAGTCAACAGTGGGGAAAGGTCCTAGATCACAACCAAAAAGAATGCAAATTACATCTTGTGAAATTCTGTTAGGAATGACAAGAAAATGCAGCTACAGGGTTTCCAATCAAACCTCACACATGATACCAAGCCATAGTGGCAATGCCATATTTAGATAGCCCCAAAGAAGATGAGTCTTTTTAATGTGCAGATCAACTGTAAAAATAACCGTTTTATCTCTGCCGTCCACCCTATTTACTCAGTCGAAATGCAGCGCGGGGCTGCTAAATAAAACATATTCCTTTTTTGTTGCCTGGTAAAAAAAAAAGTATGTAACAATGTGACGTTGTAAAAACTATCTGAAACGGTAAAACAATAGGAAAACATTATGTGGTAATATAACAAAAATGTAACGCTAGTAATAGCTGATTAATTGATTTGAGTGTATATGTGTTTATATTTAATTAAAAAGGTAAAAAAATAAAGTGGCATCAATATAGACTGTTAGCAAAAGACTCCTAGGGAGGCCAGCTCAGAAGCAGTATGGAGTAAGCACAAGAGGGTCCATGACAATGCGCCGCGGCCAGCTCACCACGGCGAACTAGCCACAGCCAACTCGCTGCGGGACAAGAATTACACTAATATCAAAGAAATGGTGGAATAGAATCATTAAAGATAATTCTAAAAATGCAAAAAGAGGGACAAAATGAAGTGTGAATGACATTACAATATTTTTAAATTTATTTTAAATAATTAAATTGAATTGTTAAATCGCCCTATGGCAAATTGCCTCGTGACAAGATGGCCGTGGCGAGTCCAAGCACAAGATGAGGCGTCATCCCATCCCAGCCCCTTCTATTGAAATCCAGCCCTGCCTCCTACTTCTTGATTTGTCCTCCCCATTTACCTACTTGGGCACTAAATATTTGCCTAATCACATAAGACCACCGACGTAGTAGCCAGAAAACTCCCTCAGATGTTTATATCAACTTAGCTAGCTAGCTCTTTTCTTTGCATTTGTGCTCATTTCCAAACAAAGCACTCATCTACTCCTTTCTCCTTCAAATTATGACTATGGGTCTACATTAAATCCAAAGAGGTTCTTATAATCAAGGATGAAATCACAGGCTAACTTTTTTCCTGAAGCATCTTAGAGGATCCATCTTCTAACAATTAAAATAATCCTGAAAAATGAGAATAGGACATCTAGTGGACACAGAAAGAAGTGCCTGTAGGAGCAGCAATCTAGGATTTTGGAGGTCCCAACAATGAGATACTTCAAATATATCCCGTAGTTCCAGCATACTAGAATATATAATGTTTTGGTAGTTTCTGATACAACAGATGATTTTTCTTACAGCTTTATGATGTTTCATGTTCATAAAACTTCCTGATTTTCTGCAACTTCTTGCTCGCTGTCCATGAACTCTTGTTAAAAGAGTTTTAATTCTGACTCTTATTTTCCTGGCACTTTCTTTGGGTAGTATTTTAAGAAATACTATATTTAGAAATACTGTATTTCTTATTTCTGTGCTGTCTTCCTTCCTGTCTTTATTTTAATGCCATCAATTCCCATCATTAAAGCTGAAAAGTGAAAATAATTGCTGAACGTCAACCTTTTATATAGGCTGTTTATTCAGAGAACTCGGCTGAGCTGGCAGCGCTTAGCTGATCTTGATTGATTCTAAAAAAGACCTAAGTAGGGTCAGACATGGTTACAACCTAGATCAGTGTTTCTCAACCATGCCGGCTAGGGAATTCTGGGAGTTGAAGTCCACATATCTTAAAATGGTTATGGTTGAGAAACAGAGATGGAAAACCATTACGGAATCCAAAACAGTAATTAGCACTAGGAAGTTAAACAAAGCAATAAAAAACCCTTCCTGAAACTAGAAGAAAGCAATAGAAAACTTTGTCCATATTTTTCCAAGAAAATTACAGGGACAGAAAAAGTAACCTTTGCTTTGAGAGCACCCAGCAAAAGATCTGCCCCACTTGCTGTTCTGTCATATTAGCATAAAGGAGTAAAAGGAAGTACAGGTAGTCCTCAACTTATGACCACAATTAAACCAAAATGTATGTTGTTAAGCAAGACAGTTAAGTAAATTTTGTCCCATTTCCCGACCTTCGTTGCCACAGTTGTTAAATGAATCACCTCAGTTGATAAGTTAGCAACCTGGTTGTTAAGTGAATCTGGCTTCCCTCTTGACTTTGTCAGAAGGTCTCAAAAGGTGATCACATGACTCGGGGACACTGCAGTCGTCATAAGCAGGGGTGGGCTGCTGCATGGATGCAGAGGTTCGGGTGACCATCTTACCATGAGCTCTTGCTGGGCCCGCCCACCTGCCCTTGTTCTAAGGTATCGTTAAATAACTTACCTTTTAGCTGCCCCAGCTGCTCCGTGACACCCCTGCAGCACTCACTGGATCTGCCTTCTTCATCAGCTGCCTCCTCTGCGAATGCGCACGCACGACCAGCGAACCTCTTGCTACAGCAAGAGCAGCCCACCTCTGGTCATAAGTACATGCCAGCTGCCAAGCATCCAAACTTTGACCATGTTACTATGGGGATGCTTCAATGGTTGTGAATGTGAAAAACGCCGTAAGTTGCAGTGCTGTTGTAACTTTGAACAGTCACTAAATGAATGGTTATAAATTGAGGATTACCTGTAACCCGAAGGTTGTCTTCTCTAGGCCCTAAGATTGATACATAGATACAGATTAACAGAGTTGGAAGGGACCTTGTAAGTCATCTAGTCCAACCTCCCGGCCAAGCAGACCCTACACCATTTTTGACAGATGGCAGTCCAGTCTCTTCTTGAAAGCTTCCAGTGATGAAGCAACCACAACTTCCGAAGGCAACTTCTGTTCCATTGGTTGATTGCTCTCAGTGTCAGAAAATTTCTCCTTATTTCCAGGTTGAAACTCTCCTTGTTCAGTTTCCATCCATTATTCCTTGTCTGGCCTTCATGTGCTTTGGAAAATAGCTTTACCCCCTCCTCTCTGTGGCAGCCCCTCAAATATTAGAAGACTGCTATCCTGTCATATCATATCATATATTGTTCATACGCTATCATGGAAGGCAAAAGGAAGGCACGTTTTTTTTTAAAAAAGCTGCAAAGGGAATAAAAAGTAGTAGAAAAAGAGAAAGATATACCCTGGCCCTTTGCCCTCACAGATGCAATCTCTCCTCCAAGTCCAGTGTGAAAGGTGCTGCCATCAATGTTCCCATGTCTGACCCATACGAGATTTATTGATCTCAGAGCACAAGCACTTCTCTTCCTTGGACAGACACTGGCAGACATTGGGATCTGTCAAGTGATCTGAATTTTTCAATCTCAAACAGCTGGCAAACTCCGTAGCTTCTCACACCACACCACAGGGCAGAACATATCCTGGTCTCAGTTACACTGGGCATTCCTCTTTCTGACACGCACACAGCATGAGAGTTTAGCACCTATTGGATTTTCACACCACTGAGCAAAAGGGGACTTCCACTGGTGTTATGTTCCTCTCCTGTAAAGGCACTTGAGCAAAGTTCACAGTGCTGGGCCGAAGGCAGTCCTTTTTCATGTCGAAGCAAAGGGGGCTTCACCTGTTGGTAATAAGAGCTTTTCATTGGCTCTTTGCCCTTATTTCAGTGCCAGTGTCCGTAGCTCAGCTTGATTTTAGCAACCGTGAGTCCCCAATATCTAACTCAATAAGAATTATTCTCAATTTGAAAATGAAATAAATGACAATCTGAGCTATCCCGTTGTTATTTATTGGGATTACTGAAATTCCTCTCTCAATTCCCAGCCCACTTACGGAGGTCAGTCATATCAGCCCTTTGAGGTAGGCCAGGACAAGGAACAGGGACATTTGGGATTTCAAGAATATTCTTTGCTGTTTGTTAGAGTCTTAGAATAGAATCTAGAAAGCCTGCCAAAGGTTCTATTATCACTTATACCTAACAAAATCAAGGCGTTTCTTTTTCACACTTGCTTCTTTCCCAGGACTGAATAACCTTCTCTGAAACTCTTCCCCATTCCCAGAGTCAGATCTACAGTCCACCAGTCATTAGACAGTCTCTTCCCACAAGTTGACACTTTTAAGACTTCCAAAGCACCAGAAGGCAGGACAAGAAGCAATGGATGGAAACTAATCAAGGAGAGAAGCAATCTAGAACTAAGGAGAAATTTCTTGATAGTCAGAACAATTAATCAGAGGAACAACCTGCCTCCAGAAGTTGTGAATGCTCTAACATTGGAAGTTTTTAAGAAGAGATTGGGTGAACTGTTATAGGGTTTCCTGCCTGAGCAGGTTGGACTAGAAGACCTCCAAGGTCTCTTCCAACTCTGTTATTCTGTAAGTTGCAACATAAAAGGAAAGTGGACTAGAAGGGAAAAGGAAAAAAACCCACAAGCATCTGTAAATCTTAAGAGATTTTTTTTTAAAAAAAGATCAGTTTAAGAAAAGCATTAAGTTTAGCTGATGCTATGGCCTTGCTTTCCATTCCTTTTTCTGCTAATGAAAGTGGCTTATACCAAAAGATAGATACAAAACTAACAGGTGACTTTTCAGCAAAGACCACAATAGTTCTAGTGTCCTGCCCTCCTCTCCGCCCCGCCCCTCCCATTCTTGAAAGAAAAAGCAATGGTTTTCTTACTATAATTTTCATATTTTCTGAATATTAAGAGGTAGAAATCGTTACAGTAGTTCTGCCTTGTATCCAATCTTTCCCTCTCATCCTTGTTTCAGTTTTAGCAGGGATCCTTTATTTGTCCTGGGAATGGAACCAAAGATGTAACTTTCTCTAAGATTAACTGGGTAAGATGACATTTTTCCCAGTCGTTCCAGGATAATCACACACACACACACACACACACAAATCACTATACTGATTGTGCCATTACTCTGACAACAGACTTGTTGCATTCAAAGACTTTGGACTGTTAGAAATAAGAATACAAATTCGAATTAGAAGTGCTTTTAGACAAGAGTCTCCTAATGCTACTAACACAAAGCCACAGTGCAGCTGTTTCCAGGTGTGAGGATTTACTGTACTATCATAATCATAAATACAATCATCATAAATCATAGATACAACACTCAGTGATAATCTACTAAATAGAATACTAAATAGAATAGAATACTAAAGCAATCAACATAAATCATAATAGGATACTAAATAAAAGCAATCAACACAAATCATGAGATACAACGCTATAGTCATATCAAGCTAAGGAAATAGGTAATAGGACAGATGAGAAGGATAGCAGTAGCACTAGCACTTACACTTATATACCACTTTATAGTGCTTTACATCTCTCCCTAAGCGGTTTACAGAGTCAGCATATTTCCCCCAACAATTTGGGCCCTCATTTTACCCACCTCGGAAGGATGAAAGGCTGAGTCAACCTTGAGCCTGGTGAGATTTGAACTGCCAAATTGCA
>JANHFL010001477.1:29021-40611 GCA_032468155.1 Oxyrhabdium leporinum
GGATTTGGGGGCTTGGCGAACCCTGCAGAATCTTTGCTAAGGGTCCGCTTTAACCCCTGCAAACCCCCAGCAGCCCACCCCTGGATATAATCATTCCATTCTTATGCCTACCCCAAGATCGTGGACTTTTTCCCCTCTATATCATTAAATTATTATGGGGCTTCTATTGAGAGTTACCTGACCCTTGTTCTAAAAAAATTCTAAAGACTTGAAAGTCATTTGCAAAGCTTGGCTTTGTTCTGAATCTGTTGATATTTGTTGCCTATGTAGGGACAAAATACTTTCAGTCCAACAATCCAAAAATGAAAAATTTGACCTGAAATAGATAGATCTTGGCACCTTGTGGCTTCCGTGAACCAAATTCAAGTATAGGTAGTCCTCAACCTATAACTGCAATTGAGCACAAAATTTCTGTTGCCAAGCAAGACAATTATTAAGTGAGTTTTGTCCTGTTTTGCGACCTTTCTTGCCACAGTAGTTAAATGAATCACTGCAGTTTTTAAGCTACTAACAGGTTTGTGAAGTAAATCTTGACTTTGTTTGTCAACTTCGAATGGTTATTAAATGAAAAGTTATAAAAAAAATCTGAACTGCTGGTATAGTACTCTAAAATCTGTAATTGCTTGATGAAATTCTTTTTCTGTATACTTGTAGACTCCTACATTTGTAATCCTTGCTATTCAGATTGCTTCTACTTTTGGTTTAGTAGAAATTTGCCCTGGAAAGTCTTAGAAACAAATCAACAAGCAAATAAAATGTTGCATGGCCAGAAAAAAAAAAAATCGAATAATAACCACCTAGTGCGGGTTTGATTTAATAGCTATTATTTTCACTGCATCATCAGATTTCCCAGTTTGCTGATGACTTTGTTGAACACATTAATCTTACATAATTCTAGGCAGGAGTTGTACTCATTTTTACTGTGATGCTTTGTCAAAAATTGGCAGAAATTACAATGGAAGTCATATGATAATACCAAATAGCAAATATTTAGGGTAGGAATTCCAAATATTATTTGCCAATAAAATTATGAAAATTGTGGAGAAGAAAGAACAGTTCTGTTGCTAAGAATAAAAGAATGTGATAATTATTAAACCACTCTAGAGAGCCATAATGTACCTGATAGAAAATTTGCAAGCAGAACAGCAAACCTACTAATAATTTTACAAGCTTGTTTGGATCAGGAAGATAGCTATGGATGCAAAAGTTGTGGCATTCTCATCACTGGGCGGCTGCTAATACAATGCTGTATAGATCATGGTTACTGAATTTTCTTGACATTAATACACTATGGGAAAAAATCATTTGTCCTTGTGAGAATAAAAGTCTATTTTAGATTTTTAATTTATTTTACAAATTGAAAATCTCTTGGATTGCATGAGCTGCAGACATAAATATTTGATGACCAAGTCGACTCAAATTATAGAAGTCATTAAGCATTCTGTTTACTTCGGAACTGCTCAGCTTTACAAAATGTACTGAAAGCCAGACTCTTAAGAGACATTATGAAATTTAAGACTTGCTGTTTGTTTGGAAGATTTTAATTTACAGCTTATGTGGTCATAATTAGTTGTGCATAGTTATCACTATTATAGATGTGTGTACTTTAATGGGTTATGTATACGTGCTTTTCACTGCAGTGTGTTACATATATGGAGCCATCTGGAAGATGGAGGTAAAGAGCAGCACATCTTCTCCCACTTCTTTCTGTTAATAGGCAGTAAAATAAATAGGTGGCATCCCTTTTTTTTCATTTTTAAGAAGAGACTGAACAGCCACTTGTCTTAAATGGTATAGGGCAGGGGTGTCAAACTCAAGGCCTGTGGGCTGGATCTGGCCGGCGGGGTGCTTAGATCTGGCTCGCAGGGCCACCCTGGAAACAGTGAAGGACCGACCCATGATGCTTCTGTCAGCAAAAAGGAGCTCAGGAGGGCTGCGTGATGCCCTTGCAAACTCCATTTTCACTGGCAGAGGATTGCAGGAGGCTGTTGCAGTCAGAAACGGAGCTAGGGAGCCCGTTTTCGCTGGCAGAGCCACCACAGGCGCCCCTGACACAAGGGACGTTGAGCTGGCCATGCCCCTCAGCTCCCCCAAGGTCAAACACAGCCCTCATACGGCCCTCAGTGAAATCGAGTTTGACACCCCCGGTATAGGGTCTTGGACTAGAAGACCTCCAAAGTCCCTTCCAGCTCTATTCTATTCTAAAAAAATTCTAAAAATCTCCACATTCTAAGTTTCCCGCCTCGCAATGGTGAAAGAGAAGCAGGAGACTTTCAACATACTAATGTCATATCAAGTTGCTCATGACAAAAATGATCGTGTATTATCAACTTCTCAGTAGGATGATGTCATATTGACGATATCCAAATTACTGAAAAAACAAATCCCTGACTCAGAAAGAAAAAAAATCATGAAAATGTATGACTTCAACAAATTCCCATCAACTGAGAAATAATACAACGACAAATAATTATAATGATAATAAAGTGACAACATTTCTAAGTAGCCTAAATTCTGATTACTGTATCAGGTTCAAAAACAATATTGTCTTGTTGAAAAAAACTACAGAAAAAACTGGACTAAAAAAAATCCCCTAGAAGGAATGACTATAATTGTGTTTTTTTTATCAAAGGCAGTAGTAGGAGGTGATATGTTAAAGGTCTATGAAGCCTTATGCAGGGTAGAGAGTGTAGACCAGATTTTGTGTGTTTTCATAGAAACTGAAGACAGATTTAAAACTGATTTTTAAAAAGTACACAATTCACTGAAAAGGTTGGACGATT
The DNA here is from genome assembly GCA_032468155.1 of Oxyrhabdium leporinum. NCBI lineage: Eukaryota > Metazoa > Chordata > Lepidosauria > Squamata > Cyclocoridae > Oxyrhabdium > Oxyrhabdium leporinum. The sequence goes on from JANHFL010001477.1 coordinate 31,805, forward strand.
TCCCCAAAAGCTGGGTTATCGGTGGTTACTATTCTTGATGGCTGTGTACTATTGCTGGGATCAAAGCATGCCATAAATAGCCGCTAAAAGTGATAGTAAAAGAGTATAGTACAGGGGTGTCAAAGTCGAGGCCTGCGGGCCGGATCCAGCCTGCGGGGTGCTTAGATGTGGCCTGCAGGGCCGCCCTGGAAACAGCGAAGGACTGGCCCGCAGGGCCTCTGCCAGCAAAAACGGGCTCCCAATCTCTGTTTTTGGCTGAGATGACCTCCTGCAACCCTCTGCCAGCAAAAATGGAGCTCTGGAGGGCAGTTTTCACTGGCAGAGCACTTGGGCCACCACAGGTGCCGCTGACACGAGTGACATCAAATTGGCCATGCCCCCACTGCCCCCCCCGAGGTCAAACACAACTCTGATGCAGCCCTTAATGAAATCAAGTTTGACACCCCTGGTGTAGTAGTTGGCCCCTGTATTGCTTGTGAACTTCCAGGATGAGTCCTTTGTCTGATCTAACAGCGATCTTATGTTTCTGTACATTCTTCTGCTCCTTTGTTTAATTTTACTAAATATTAAGCTTTGAAAAGGAAGAAAGACAAATGACATCCTGGCAGCTTGATTGCCCTTTAACCATTTCTGTAACATCGCCAAGACAAGCACACAGATGAATCAGCAGGAGTCAGGACCAGCTGAGGAAATTCTTTCTTATTTTAAACATCTAGTTTATGTATAAACATTCCATCCGGAGACTACTTTCAAAATATGTCAAATTTGATAATAAAGTCTCTGTGTCTCCTAAATTTAAACTGCTTCCCTAAATATTGTCTGCTTGATTCTTGGCAAAAATCAAAACTATCTAGTTTTTCCAAGAGTAGTCCCTGTTTGGCCTATATTGCTGCAGGAGCCTCCTTTTGTTAGGAACATTTTTGCTGTCAACCACAAAAAGGAGGATCAGTAAACAAGTGGCAAGAAGTTTATAAAAACAGCAAACCAAGAGACACATTTAGAAAATCCTCCAACCTCCTTCAAATGTTGCCTTCTAAAAAATTTCTCGGGCCAAAATTCAGTGTAGCCTTATAAACAATGGCATATATATAATTCTCAAAGATCACACAGTATAATTTTAAAGAGTTCAGGTTGTACGTTCTATCCAGCAATTTCCTCTGCTGCTTTTAATTAAAGGCTTGCTAATGTACAACATATTCATATGGTTATAAACATAAATTGCTCAGTTAAAGTAATCTTGCATGCCTGAACAACGTTATTATAACTATAATATAAAATAAATCACAGCTTTACCATGCCAGGTGATCTGCTACTCCACTGTGAGAATTTTTCAGACACCATAAAAAGCTTTGTCATTTTCTTTTCTTACCATACATTTGGAAACATACTAGTATGTGTAAATGTCTAGGACAGAAATTAATTTACGATAGAAGTATTTGCACTAGCCGACTAATTTGAAAGGCAGAATGGTTTTTTGTAAATTTATATTTGGTTAAAATAATTAAACACAGACCATGTCCACATACTTATCAGGAGTCAAATTTGATTTGAAGATTCTTTATAAAGAAAAACAAGATTGACTATAACCTTACACATAGCCTTTTTCATTAGTATTAGACAAACTTGCATGAATTCTATTTGCAATTAGATAGACACTGAGAAAGTTTGGGGAAAAGATTATCTCAGCTGAATATCCCAATATTCGTTTTGGGGAAAAGTGGCTCATAATACAATAATTTTAAAATATATAATTTGACTAAGGTTTATTGTAATATTATTGTACTATGAACCACTTTTCCCAAAGCAAACACATTCAGAATGAGAGATGATTTTAAATTTGACTGGGTAGGGAACATCTCTGTAAAATCTTCTGCAAAAAAAGTCAACTCAACTAACCCAAATTCTTTGCAAGTTATTCTCTGAAAACTTGTGCAACTTAACAACATAGTTCATAGCAATCAGTGAAAGTTTGATAATGTGGTATTTATTTAGAAAGAGAGCCCCTGAATTCAGTGAGTCTTATTCCCAAGAAAGTATGTTTGGATTGCAGCATATAGTTAGGCTAATTAAAGAAGAAAAAAAACTACAACTAGCACAAGAAGTTAGAACACCTGGATACAGCCAATATTGTATATTTCTGAGCCAAGGAAGATTTTGCTTTTGTTGATTCACCCTGGGGTTAAGTGCCGCTAGCTGGGCAAAGTAGCAGCCAAGTATTCCAGTTACATAACTGACTCCTCTTTCTGTGCAAACTATAATGTGCATTTTTTGTGTGTGTGTTAGAGCTGAAGTTGGTACTCAGACAGATCCATTATAGAGATATGGAACAGGGCGATCAAAGGCTGAGAAAAGAACAGCCAAAAGTCTATTGACTTGAAGGAGTGGGAGGAAGAAGCCTGAGCTTTAAACCCATTTCATCTGGGAAGTTTCTGCTGTTACCTAATCTGTAACTTGCCTTATAATTTTGTAATCTGACTTGACCAATGTACACATCTGTTAAAATCCATCAAGCAGAATTTGCATTAGGCTATGTAACAAAAAAGAGCAGGCAATATCTTTTTGTAGGATTCAGATGCTGCAGGTTAAGTTTTCCAAGCTGGTGGTAGACTTTTTTCTTGGTGCTGGATACCTGAGAAGAATCTCCTCAGTTAGACATGAACAAATGGAACAATTTCAGGATAGCTGCTCCGTCACTTGACTGTGAAGCCACAATAAGATTTTCTAAACAGAAGTCTAACACAATTGCGGTTAAAGTTGTGAATTCCCTCCCCCTCCCCCATTCCTATTATTTTGTGGTTCAATGCTTTGCTCTTTTGCAAAAGCAAGAAAAGACTCCTTTTACCCTCTGGAAGTGTCGGATTGTCCAGCTTTACCTGAGCAACTGATGATTTGATGGTGTCACTATTACTAATGTCAACATTTCAGAATCGATCAGCTTTAATTTGGAACCTTCGATAGATGAGCATAAGCAGAGGATAGTATGGGCAAAAAGATCTTGGGGCTTCACATGTAACTCCTGAGAGTTCCACCCATCAAGTGCCTCTCTGTTTCACCTGAATTTATTCTCACTTTCCCTCATTGTCCCATTCTTTTTCTCACCGACTCCATCCCAGCAACCTCAATATCTTTCTCCCTTTAAACTTCTAAAAGGGTTTGGCTTTGTAGAGTTTTTGGTGCTGCCTAAACTTGACTGTTTGCTTTCTGATGTTTCTTACTCAACAAGATAACATCAGTGAATTTTGTGGCCTTTTCACATATAATAGCTAGCTTGGTTTTGCTTTGCTACAAAAAGGATCTTGATTTAAAATATTTGTTTCTTAAAAACATCAAGCACTGTTGAATTTTGGAACTGTCGGTACTGAACACAGTCTATACAATTAAAGCAAAAACCTGTAAATAGCAAGTGTGTGTGTGTGTGCATATACACACACACATAGACAGACAGATAGACAGACAGACATAGAAAGTGGTTTAGAAGAAGTTTGTATTTTGTTCAAGTGCAACAACTTTAGTGAGTGGATTCCTTGAAGTAACATCATCTTTTCTTCATTCTTTAGCTCAACCTTCTAGAGAAAGTGTTTAGTTTTTACTCCATATAAAGGATGGAGGAGGTGACAAGGCAGATGATGCAAGAAAAAATTGGATACACAAAGGAAGAGATGACAAAAGCAGCCTGGCTGGAGAATTCTGGGAATTGAAATCCACACATTTTTTTCAGTTGTCAAGCTTGAGAAACATGTTGTAGAACATGGAGATTTGAGAATCAGCAGTACAGAATATGATCAAATGGGAACATTCTGTCAAATACCGAAAGCAGAGATCAGAAAACATGTTGGGCCAAAGATTGGAGGGTAAAGAAAGGAGAATTGGCCCATCATGTGGACAGGATTAAACCAGGAAGTGATGGTTTCCAGGGGTATCAGATAAAATGAAAAAGACAAGTGACATCAAGTCTTTTGCAACACAACCGACATATTAACTAAACACTAAGTGGCACCAAGTGTAGCAACTTTTTTGCAAATTGAGTAAAATCTGCAATAGTAACCCTGCGGTAGCTGGAATAAGATGGACAACTAGATGGCAAAAATCATTGTAGATTCCCGAAAGTGTGGTACAGCATGACTCAGAATGTCCGTCTGTAACAAGGACACATGGATTGGATTGGTTTTCTCTCCATTGCTAGAATAACAAAGGAACATCAGATGTCAGAGAATAAAACGTAGGGATATCCAGTGATTCAGATACAAAATCTAAACTGTACTTAGAATCTGGCAGAATTCCTCAGCGGAACCCACTGGCCTCAAATTTGCACTTAGAAATTGCAAGTTCTTTGCTGAGTTCCAACTTTCTAGGCCTAGTGGTAGAAATAATTTTGGATTCTCAGCACCCAGCCAGAAAGATCAAAATCAGATGCAAAGAACGTGAGAGTTGTAAGTCCATCACAGGAGCAATACATAGAGATGTCAACTGCACCTCCCATTAAGCAATAAGCCATTCACAGTCCATTAGGATACGCTAGTGTTTGATATTTGAACTTTGGGATTGGTATATACATGGCTCAGGGCTTATAATTGGTGGGAACTGGTTTCCTGCTCTATTATAACTTTTCTCTGTGATAAAGCTAGCTTATCAAAGAGCTGTGTCCTTGAACAGCTGCTGGCTTTTGAGTTTGAGCAACATTCTGTGAGGCTTGCCACCCTGCCACCACCAGGATTTATCAACTGATCTGGCATATTTTGAAAGGAGGTACAAAGAACAAAAAAAATTGTAGCACTAATAGCTGAGATCTTGGAAACGATTGGACTTGCTACGTGCACAATCATGGAAGGGGCTAGCAGCTAATACATGCTGAAGACAGAATCTGCCCAGACAAAGCACATTTGTGTCTGGTCACATTCCTGTGACCCAGTTTCTCACAAGTGCATGCTTTCTTTCACCCCAAACATTTGCCATTCCCTCATATCAGTCTTGTTTTTAAAGCTCCAGTTACTGTTCCCTTTGAAGAGATACATCTTCATTAACATCCTCCACCTGAAAGATAGTCTTTTTGGTGGCCTCCAGTTTCATCAAGGAGGGTTGAAGAAATAGGGGCTGTCTGAGAGGATATCTGTACGGCTCAATCTTTGGTGACTGAGAATAGTACCACTTTGCTGTGTTGGCTGATGGTTGCACTTTGTGCTTGTATTTTTTTTTATTGTGTGCTTGCCAGCAGCAAGAATGTTTCTTGTAATGAACATTTCAGTAAAAAAAATATTGATCTACCTTCAGCTGATGTCAGTTCATGTGACTACCGTAGCTAAAAGAGGTGAAGCTAACACTTTTCTGTCAGATTCATCTTTTAGGTCACCAGAAATTTGTGATATTCTTTCAAAACCTAGGTATTTTTCCATATATTTTAGAAGAAAGAAGCCCAATCTATACATATAACAGAAAGGAGTAATGTAATAAACTGAAACTACTTCATACTGTGGATGGGATTGAAATAGATTCTGCATGCCTGCTATAAAGAGACTATCCACAGAAGAGGCTTGAAAAATTGCAATGGAATTCCCTAGTATTTTTTGATTTAGCTTGGTCCAGGATGTTCCCAGTTTCCTAATTGAACTATAGTTGACTCTGCCCATGTGTTGTGACATCAAGGAGTTTTCATTGTGTCTTCTGACTGCTGGTTGATGTTCATGGATAGGCTCTGCTCGTCTTCTGAATATTCTATTCTTGTACTATGAAGCTGTTCCAGTTGGAACAAACCAATTTTTCCAGCTCAGAACTCTGATATTTCATCCCCATCTTAATTTGCTTCATATGTAGAAGTCTGCCCTGGTTTATTTTTGGTATCCCTGTTAAGTACTAGGATGAGTATCCTAGTACTGAGTTGAATGGCAAAAGATGAACATCCATTTTTTGTTAAAAAAGAGTGTATATTCAAACTTGAGCGAGATCGGTGAACTAATATTCTCATTGATTAAGAACAGATTGTTGGTATCATGGCAGCTTTTCATTGATCCAATGTGAACAATTTATCTCAGTAAAATGCAATTCAATATTACATATCAGGGCAGGCAACTTGTAGTCTAGAACCTGTAGCAATCCATTTTGCACCCTTGTAACAATCCCAAAATCATTTGTTTCCTTGAAAATAGACTTGATGCACTTACAGAAAGGAGCAGAAAAATGCAGTCAATCCATTTCCACCACTGACATCACCATCGTGCCCTTAACTGCCTTCAAGCTTTATAAATCAATCCATCTAGGAATTAATGAATAAAATATATTAATTATTATGATGATGCCGTGCCATTATGATGATGTCATGGCCTACAAAAAGTTTACCCACCTCTTTATACATGCCTGCCCATAAATCTCATTTATCTATCCTATGTATTTAATATATTCCCATATAAGTCAGATTCCTGTCATCATCGCTGAAAGCTTTTGAATCTGACAAGGGCTAATCCAGCTGAGCAGTGAGAAAGCAGCATTTCAATATTTCTGTGCTACCAGTTCCACTATAGGCTTAGACTGACTTTTCTTGTGATGCTACTACTGATAGTTATTTTTGCCCATTACCATTTTCATTTTAAAAAGGCCAGCACCCTTTTTCTATACCACATTATCTACCACACACACATACACACCAGAGCGGTGAGATTCCTTAGGCTAGTTTTATACTACAAAAGATTCCTAGTAGTCATTACCAACTGAGTTGTAAATGTCAGACATTTTATTGGTCTGCGTGTGAGGCATTTTAAACATCATGGATACCAAGAATTCCTCCCAAAGCCAAACCAGGTCCTTTTAAATGCATGAACTTTGCAGACCCAAATATAAACAGATAGGAAAAGGCCAAAAGCTGGATCTGAGCCATAAATTAACAAGAAAATATTTTCCTTTTCCTCAGATTTTGTTTCAGAGCTAACAATCTGTCTCAATTACAAGGTGTGTGATGAGACCATCTTAATCTAAACATCTTTAAAAAATTGGGTTATATCGTTTATAAAGATGAGATGGTATGATTCAGCATAGGTTTAATATGACGTTCTTAAATCAGAGCAATAAGTTCAAATGTATACAGATAAAGGGAAGAATTTAACTGGGGTCCGAGCAATAGTGTCAGCCTTTATGACAGAGGGGATAGTGCCCCAGTCTTGAAAGAGATAGTAATGTGGTCCCTCCTCAAGAGAACCTCCTTGTACATAATGATTTGGGATATCTATGGATGAGTCCTCAACCTTTCCTTTAGAGGGAAGGTTGTTGAGAAGGTAGTCAGTCTGCAGCTTTGAGGAAATGGATTATCTAGACCCATTTCAGACCAGTTTCTGGCCAGGATTAGTAACTGAGATAGCTTTGGTTGTGCTTGTTGAACTGTGATGGAGCTGGGGTGGTGGTTCTGTATCCATCCTCAATCTCTTAGTGGCTTTCAGTAACATCAACCATGGCTTCCTGGCTTCCTTGTGAGCTGGCTTTGCGGGTTGGGAATTGCGAACCCCACTTTATTGTGATTCTCTTCCTTTCCTTGGGGTTGCTTCTAGTCAGTGTTAATTGGCTGCGAGAGGTTGTCTCCTAGGCCCCGTATTTGTGAGGTGCCCCAGGGTACCATTCTCTCTCCTCCTTTCCAACAGGTACATGAAACTGCGAGGTGACTTCATCTGCCATTTTGGGGTTCAGCAACAATATATTGTTGATACCCAATTATATCTTTCAACTCTAGGATGACCAAGTGAGGCTGTCAAATTCTACCCATGTGCCAGGAGGCTGCTTTGGTATGGATGGGGAGGAACTATCTCCAATCCTACCAAGACTGAGCGGCTTAAAACACTCGAACCAACCAGATGTGAGAATGTCTCCCCATGCAAGGGTGGTATACTATTTGGCAGTTTTCCTGGACTCACAACTCCTGCTTAAAGAGCAGGTGGCAACTGTGTTCAGTTTCATCTGGTGTGCCAGTTACACCTTTTCCTAGATGAGTGGTGGGGGCACCAGACAGTCACTCATGCCATAGTCACTTCACAGCTTGACTATTGCAAAGTGCTTCACATGAGGCTGTCATTGAAAACCAGATCAAAACCGCAGCTGTTTCAGATTGCAGCGACAGGGGCAGTGACAGGCATAGCTCGGTAAACTTGGCAGTCAATTTGCTTCCAGGTGTGATTCAAGATGTGATAGCCATCGGTAAAACTTGACATGGCATAGGGCCTGGTTATTCTGGGGACCACTTGTCTCCCATTGTATCTGATCAGCTGGTTCCATCTGGCAGGTTGCTCCAGGTTCTACCAATTAAACAGAGCCATCTGTCTGGACCTCAGAAAGGCCTCCTCTGTCGCAGAGCCTGCCCTCTGTAACGAGGTTCCTCCTGAAATTCAAATGGTTCCAACCCTACCCATATTTCAAAAGGCTCTTTGCCCAGGCCTTTGGTGAGGGCGACTAGTGCCTCTTTCTTCCTTTCTGTTCCCCTCTGGGTTTGTTTTCTTTGCCATTGGTATTCTCTCATCTTACGCTGTTCTGTGGGTTTGGGTATTGTTTTTTGTCCTTAAATATTTTTTTAAAAATTGTAAAATTCTTAGAGTTACTGGGAGTCAGGCAGCATATATATTTAATAAATTGTTATTATTATCTGTTCACAACAATATAAAGTCACAGTTGCCAGTTCTTTAGCTCAGTGACCTCCAACCTTTTGGGGGCCAGGGATTAGTTCCATGGAGGACGTCCCAAAGGTGCTTTTTCAAGAGGCATCTGGACTTTCTGGTTTTTCTTTGAAGACGTTTTGCTTCTCATCCAAGAAGCTTCTTCAGCTCTGACTGGATGGTGGG
>JANHFL010001477.1:60181-74923 GCA_032468155.1 Oxyrhabdium leporinum
CCACCCTGGTAGAAACACTGAGTCAAAACAGTAGGAAGAAATGTTAACCACTTTTTATCTAACGCAGGGGTTCTCAAAGTTACCAACCTCTCTAAAAAGAAAAATGAATTTCTGCCAGCTTGTTTTATTCTCTCAGGAATAAAACAAAGGATTTCATTCAGGTTAGGATTGAACAAAAGATAAATGAGCCCACTTGTATTATGAAATTTTAAGCTTTAATAAATGTTTTTACATTTTACTAATAACTACTAACATGTAGACTTCTACAGATGCTCCAAAGAATATGGATGTAATATTACGTGCCATGCCTGCAAAGATGGTGGAGAAAACAAATATTTCCAACAGAAGCAAAATCCCACCATTGATGGTCAATGTCAATAATCACTAACATGGAATGAATTTTCCAAAAAGATATCAGCTGCTACATCTTGCAGAATTAGAATGTTGTCCTCATGAATGCCATTAAAAACCCTATTCCATAAAGTACATAGTGATATAATCCAAACAAGTCACAAAACCTTACAGATAATGTTGAGATAACGATAGATTTTAATGGATACAACATTAAAACATTTTGTAAAAGAAATAGATAAGTGATTATAAACATTTTCATTTCAAAAATTGTGTATAAACATCAAATCAATCTTTTTTTGAGTTCACAGAATCCTCATGCCTCTGCCAAAAAAGGAACAGATTGGTGAGCGTGCAAAAATTCAAAGTCCAAGCTTGACAGAGGAAAATTTAAAAAGAAAATAGCAAACCTCTTGTAAATTGTTCACAACATCCCTGGGAGTTACAGGTTACAGTTTGAAAATTATGATAGGTTGCCCCTTGAATGAAATAAACGATTTTCTTTTGTCATTAAATTTTGTGCCTAGATTAAATACTGTGACTTGAGTGATGTCTCACTGCATGTCATAAGATTTTATAGGGTTACATATTAACCATGACTTATCTGTTGACCACTGATCCTTTAAATGGTCACCATTATTTGACCAAAAGGTTCATCAATATTGCAAAGACAAAAAGAAGTATGCTTGAGGTTTTGCTTGCAAGGATTTTAAAGATACGCTATTTGACACTAGATATGCTATCTGACTCTGAAGCAAAAAAGGCTTCTCTAGCAATTTGATTCCAGTATAAACATATTTCAGTTTTGGAATGAACATAATGCAGAACATCTTGACGCAATCCCATCTGTGCTTCTAATGGATCAGAACTAGGCTGATTTACAAAATCTGGAGGAAAGCTTGCAGGAAAGAAATATTTTGTCCCATTAAGATCAATATTTTTATTTCAGAAATTGACATATGCATGGCTGTTTTCAATCTAAACTCGGGACCCAACATAATATGAGTAAAAGAAATGGTAGAAGGGCTGTAGAGTTCTGCCATATTCATGTGTGAAAAATAGTATTCTCATAGATGCTGGGTAAAACAGAAGTCAAAATCCCATGATCCAAAAAGTTCTATTCATATCACATTATGAGCTAGGGGTTGACTCAGGAACTATTTTATTCGTTCTTACTGTGTAGTTGCTATTTTCCAGAGCTCCATAATTTATGCACATTACTGAGAATGCAAGGCTAGGATCTTTTAGGGCTTGGCATGCTAAAAATTCAGAACATGTTTACCTTAATTCTGCTGGTGTGTCACTCCCCCTTCTCCCCATCCGCCCCCCTGCCAGGGACAAAAGAGGCCTGTCTGGATCTCCTGTCTGGACTTCTGGAAGTTGCCTGAGATAGCACTCCTCTCACAGGGCCCCCAGAGTCTCTGAAAGTTGCATGAGAATGCAGCCCCCACATGTCAGCAAAAAAAGGCATGATTTGTCACCTGTGACATTCGTGTTATAGGTTTGCCATCACTGGGCTAGATAATGTTGTTCTCTTATTTCTGGGAATAACAGTAATGATGTCTGAGAAGAACCTTTAAGTGAGCATCTCAACTCATGTTGCTAATCATGATGTTCCTGTATTAGATACCATCCTGGGGCTAGATATTTCAACTTCAACACTTCATGTGATTATTGAACAGCAAATGAAGGCTATACTCAAAAGAATATTATGCTTTTCTTTAAATTTAGAGATTTCCTTTCCAAATACAAAGAGAGCATGAACAAATGAACAAATTAGTGATCTAATTCTTGGAAAGGAATATTAGTCCTCAGCAGGTGGTGGTCCATGGCTGATCTTAACTTGGCTTTGCAGCAAGTAAAGTTCAGCGTGGTTAGAATAGGGTGAAAGATCACTGGTGAGAATCAAGATTATAGCTCATAAGGAGTCTTATACAGCTTTTTCCAAGTAACAAATTTTTTTAAAGGCACAAGTTTTTTAAGCTCACAAAAGAGTATGCTATTTAATAAAATATATTAGCCACAAAAAGTGCTGTCAGACTCCTGATTTCCCCCCCTCCCCCACTATACAGAAGATTAACACAGTTCTTTTACAAATCTCCAAGATTAAGGGTGAGACAAAAAAAGAAATAGAAAAACAATAATGCCCTGTCATCCTAAAAAGAATAAATCAAAGATTTGAGACCTGCCGTGTTGACTTTACTAACATTTTCTTGGAGTATGTCTGCAAACGTAATCTTTAAAAGGGAAAAAGAGAAAGAAATAAAGACACCAAAGCTACAATTAATGAGAAATCTAGTGTAGTAAATTGATTAAATATTAGTGCATGTTTGTTTGAACATTATGTAAGTAAGAATTGGTTGAAAGCACCATGTAAGTAAGAACTGGTTGAAAGCGTAAAAAGGAACATGGAAAATAACAGAAACTAAAGTTAAACATCTGCAACTAAGAAGATACAAAATATTTTTAGAATAAAATGATTCAAAATGTAAAAGCAGAATAATATGTAAACTATGTTACTGCACCCAACAAGTGTTAATTGTGAGCAACTCTAATAACATTCTGTTCCTAAGAGGTGCGTTAACTACAGGAACACAAGGGCATGTTTCTTCCATTTCTCCTTAAGCTTCTACCTTTTTAGAGGTGTTAAATATTAATTTCTATGATATGTTTAAGGGACAGCATTGTTTTTAGAAGTTTAGATTAGGTGGGATTTAGTACTGGGTTGGCCATTTTTCTTGGATATGTTAAAAAAAGATTCATATTCTGGTTGGAAATGGATGCTAATAATCTCTAGCTAGATGAGAAGGTAGCTGTTCAATGGCCAAGAGATAAAGCATGTTTATCTCCCAGTATTTTAGTAATTCAAAACAGTTCTTGCCTTTAATTCAGTTAGGTTAGAAATATAATTTTGAAGGTATTCGATTGTGTATATATTGCAGATTGGTGGTTGAGTTGTATTAAATTTGGCTTGTGAGAAGACAAGGCCAGCTGAACTTTATTTTAAATTGTGCTTGCAATTCTAATGGAATTCCATGTTTTTCCCTTTTACATTTTTGGGGTTATCCTTCTTAAAAAAATCTATTTCTGCCATTCTCTTCCTTTTTCTTCCTTATCTGTCTTCACTTAGCAACTAATCCTTTGGGAGTCTTCCCATGCACTTTAAGAAACAGGCAGTTGAATATAGTCATGGACTTGTACCTGCTTGTTAATTTGAATCCTGTGCTTCTGGTAAACAATACTGCAAATGTGTCTCTTGAGTCAGTAACCTAACGAATCGGTCTTTCTCCCATAGGCTTTGGAAACGCAGCTTTGGCAACTGTAGCAAAAACAGTTTGAGGTGGGGTTGAGGATTCTATCTAACCAAAAGCTTTCAACATTTCTGAGAAATCATCTGATAGTATATTATTTCTTTTAGGTTCAGTGCTTAATTCTGCTCCATTATTGAAATAGGAATTCCCAGATTTCTTTTTAAAAAGTTGCTTAATAAACATTTTAAAATGTATATAATTTTGACCTGATTGTTCTTGGAAAGGAATGCTTTTGTTGAAAAGCCAAAAAGCAAAGCGATTAAGTAAAGTCTAGGTTCGTGATGGCGAACCTAGGGCACGCGTGCTGGAAATGGCATGCAGAGCCATCTCTCTGGGCACGCCAGCCGTCGCCCGTTGCTAATCTGGGTTCTGGCACGCATGCATGCTGGCCAGCTGGTCTTCCAGTTTCCGGCACTCCCGCGCATGGCGGGGAACTGCTCTTCCGGTTTCCAGCGCTCCCCCATGCTCACACGCTCTCCCATTCCGGTACTTGGTGCTGAAAAGGTTCGCCAACACAGGTCTAGGTGTTTTGGAAAGGATCAGCCAAAGACACTTCCTCTTTATTTTTATAATAGTCAATATCACCTCTGAGTAACTTTTATGCTACTAGTGAACAGTGGACTAATGTGCTTCTTTCTCACACAGTTGAGATGTTGACCACCATTACATCTTTTCTACAGAAAAGAAAAGCAATTACTTTGCATAACAGAATAAGAGGGGCCTGCTTGTGTAAAGCAAAAGTCTTCTATACAAACTTTTCCCCTTTCTCTAGAAGGTTACTATAGACCAATATTTATGAATACATTATGGATACTTTTATACAGGTCAACTTTCCTCTTTGTTTTTATTTGAACTTCTAGGACTGCAAGGTGTATAACTGGTACTGCATTGCCAACACCAAACTGGGTAGTATTTTCCAATCTTTTAAAAATTATTGGAAATGGAAGCATTGAAAATAAATTAAACTCTTTCATGTATTAGATATTTCACTTATTTTTTTGCTGTTTTAAAGATAAAATTGCACCAATAAACATAATATTTCTGGTGTACTTTGATATAAGGCAATATCTGGGGATCAGAGCTGTGGATTTGACACTTCTGGCATAAACTCTGCAGAAGAGATTTAGACAATATGGCAAAGTATAGCCAGCTGAGTAGTCTCCTCTTTGGGGCAGCATCACAGTCAAAAGATTCTTTTCAGAACACAGGAAGACTCCTGCTTGGATGAAGACAATGGACCATGTCCTAGCCATTGATAGCTTCACCCTCTATACATTTGTCCAGTCTCCTTTTAGAATAGTTTAAATTGATGGCAGTATCAGATCTGATGGCAATAAAATTTGCAGCTTAATTGACACAATTTCAACATTCTGAGTGATGGGAAAACATTTCTTTTTATCTGTATTTCCACATTATACATGGATTTATATTCTTGTTATTCCCAATTATTGTATTGCCTTTTCAATACTTTCTTTAGTTTTCTTCTACCTTTTCAGGTATTTGATGCTCACAACTATGTATACTGTTCAAAATGAAAACTCCACTGTAGATTTATATTGACTTTCTAAGATTTCAACCATAGAATTTGCCTTTTTTTTTGCTTTTATAGTAGCAACACGGGATTGATATTTTCACTGAGTAAGACTTCTTTCCTGATCAATGACAGTTAGCTTGCAACTCATTAATGTGTGTGTAAAAGCTGAGTTTTTAGAGCCAATACGTGTCACATTATACTTGCTTACATTTTACTACATTTACCATTTTAAAGCCTATTTCTCCAGTTTGTGGTGATCCTTTTGGAGCTCTTTGCAATCTGTTGTTGATTTTATTATGCGAACAGCTTGGGTATCATCAGAAAACCTGGCCACCTCACCATTCTTTTTCAACTTCAGAGCACTTACAGATAAATATAAATGAATTAGCCAAGCTGTGATCCCCTGAGGACTCCACTTGTTCACCTCTCAGATATGAAAATTATTGTTTTCTCTTTAATCTCTTTTACTAGTAACTGGTCCATAATAATGTTTGTCATCCTATCTCATGATTGCTGAGTTTGTTTAAAAGACTGATGGACTTGAAAATCAAACTCTGCAAATTCATTACTTCATCCTTATTCTTATCAATAGACTCATGGTATTTTTAAAAATATGGGAGATTAATAAAACAAATGTGTTTATTATAGAAAAATACTTCTTATTATTCTACAATTTTTATGTTTTGTCATGAACAAACTTTAGTAGTGTATAATTTCTTATATCAACTTGATCTCTTTTTAAAACGTATGTTACACTGACTGTTTACTGGTCCTCAAGAACATATGGCTAATAATTGCCTCATTTAAGTAGAAGAAAATAAGCCCTAGCCCCAAGGCAGATCCTTCTCTTAAACATGAAGGCAGTTCTATCCTATTCAATTTAATCATCTGGGAAAGATAAGAGAAGTCCAAACAAGTATTGTAACCTTTACTTTTCCATAAGTCCTGCCTGTATCTTCAAGACTGACAAATTGAAAATATTAATAGGACAATAAATTGCTATGGTTACAGTGGTTTGGCCTATCTCAGCAATTTGGCTTCAGGGTGGGCTTACCTGTTTAATTTTTAATCTGTCTAGTTTATACATAAAGTTGGAATCTATTGTAAAGATTTACATACTTACCTAAAGAATTTCAAAACTATTTTTTCTCTATGACTGGCTCTTGCCCCAGAGAAAAATAAATCAGGGATCACATTTGATAATAAGCGGAGTTATAATTAACCACTCTATGGTAATTCTCCATTTAGGAGTATTGGATATGTTCACTGCCTTGAGTTATATATAAAAATAATAAAGGTGGGATATGAATAAACAGCTGTTGCTTGTTCCAAATATACTTATGTTGAATTGAAATTAAATATGCAGTAATCTTCTTATTTTGGAATTTTGAGTTTTAGTATTTTTTTTCAAAAATTGTAGCTGGCTAATAATAAAACAATATGAAAGAAAGGTGAATCATTTTTCTTTATACTATGAATACATCTTTTTCTGATCTAAAAATTTATCTACAAGGTTGCTTATTAAAAATTATCTACCAAGTTGCTTATTTAAAAACCCAGCAAAATTAATACAATAAAATTAACACTGTAATAAGAACAGTCAGGTTGCAGTAAGAGCAAAGTGGTATAAGCAGGGATAAGAAAGAATATATTGATTATTTATTTTGAGTGATTCACCTAACTTAGTAATTACGGACACCAGAAATGCAGTAACAATGTGGTTGTTTTTCTCTGATGCTGAATCATTAAAGCATGCCAGTTAGACTCCTTAGATAGGGAAGAAGATCAATAGTAGATTTAGCATTATGTTTCCCAGTCAGTGAATGGATGGATATACAAACTGATGTGATAAATAAAAGTGGCATATCAGCTGAATGTGAGCAAAAACCTTCTAGGCTGGGGAATTTTACTTGGAATTTTATTCCAGGTTTTCAGCTTATACTCTTAGAGTGATCATCTCACCCAGAATCAAAAGTAGAAAAGCCCCAAAATTGCTTGTATTAAGTCTTAACATTATCCTGGAGTCTTTCAGAATCTCCTCAGCCAGACTCTCAAAGACTCCAAACACCAAACCATGACCTCAGCCACATCTCCCATTTTAGTCTGGATCGAGATACAGAATTGGGTATCATCCACACATCTACTGTATGTCATATTTATTTATTTATTTATTTTCACATTTATATACCGCCCCATTCCGAAGACTCGGGGCGGTTTACAGCTTATAAGCAATACTCATACCAAATGTCTATGAATGACCTCCCTTATAGGTTGGAGGAGGGGGTTGAGCCCTGAGCCACCTCACACTAAACTGCCTAAGGCCTCTATTTTTCTCATCATAGGCACTGACTAGAATTGCCCGCTTAGGAAGGAGCAAAATCACTAAAGCATGATATAATACAGATAGTCCTTGAGATATGACTGTAATGGAGCCTGCTTATCACAGCCACAAGTGGTGATGGCCATTAAATGAGATGTCCTTATGATCCCTATCCCCTGCTCCCTCCCCCTAATGCAGCCATTAAATGAATGCACAAGTTGTTAAGCAGAATACGGGATGCCTTGAATTGCAGAGGTCCTTAGAGGCTTAGTTCAGGTCCAGGCCTGCCTGGCCCAGGCCTCACCCCCTTGGCCCAAGATATCCCATGCTCCGCTTGCCGCCCCTTAGGCCTCCACAGGCCCTTCTCTCCCCTACCAGGTACTGCAGACCTTTCCCTCCCCCACCGGGTCCCTGCAAGCCTTAGGCCTGATTCCCACCTCACCAGGCCCCACATCTTCCTTCTTACCTTTTGAAGATCTCTGCTCTGCAGACTGTGTTAAGGCAGCAAAATGGAGCAGTTCGTCTGTGATCTGTGCAGTGGCCTTGCAGAAGTGGCTGCCATTTTGGTTCACTCACAAGGAATTATGGGCACGCTAAATAGATCAGCTACTTCCAAGAGGCAGCAGCATGGCCCAGAGATGCAGAGCCTGATCTTCTGCAACATGAGGTCTGAGATTTTCAAAATGTGAGTATGTGATGGACCTGTGGGGAGTAGGCCCAAGGCCTCTGAGGTTCCGGTGGGATAGGATGTGGGGGGAGAGATGTGGAGAGGCACTGCAGCATCCCCGCAGTCAGTCATAAGTGCAAATGACTCTGGGACACTGCAGCAGCTATAACATCGAAATAGGTTAAATGACTGGTTGTATTTCGAGGATTTCCATCCACTGATGGGGACCTAAAAGTATAAAAGACAGTATCAAAGGCCATTAAGAGTTCCAATAGGACAAGGATGTCACACTCTTTTTATCCCGCCCCTGTCCCAGACCATCTATTAATGCGATTCTTTCTGTTCTGTCTTTCTGGATGAGAATTCAGATAACCCCCTTTTCCCATGATCATCTATCTATAAGTGAGGGCTCACCATCTTTATGATTTTCCTCAAGAATGGGAAGCAAATTTGGATAACTACTGTGTTGCATATTCTAACCTTCCACAAAAATGGAACATTTACAATAGGATGATAGTGGACTTAAGGCAACTTTCTTGAAAAGGAGGCATACCGGTGTCTCTTTAAAGGTAGTGCAGTGAGATCTGCAGTGAGATCTTAACTGCTACCCAAATCCTGTTCCTTATCCCACCCCGACAGCCTAAACTAGCTAGGTGAGCAAGGAATAAATTTAACAGAACAGGCATCATAAAATACCTTGCCCGCTTGCTTGAAATTCACATTAGAAATCTCCCTGTTAACATGGTAATGACCCAGTGGTATCAACTAACTAGATGTTGACCATCCATTTAGCTTGGAGTAAATGTGAGCAATTTTATCATTGTCCAGTTAAAATATTCAGTTAAAAGGTCACAGTAGCATTTCATTGGAACTTCCAGGCCAACATTCCTTAAAGATGTCTAGGACACTTTGAACACTATAGCTAGATTGCATTCCATGTATGCAACATGGATAGAAAAAAAAGGCTTGTTGCCCTTTTCACTGTGGCATATGACTGAATCTGAGCTTGAAATCTGTGTCTATATTTGCTCTTTGTCTTCACTAGCGGAAGAATAACATATAAACTTTATCCCTGGAAAAGAGGAGCCAACGAAATGTTATTCTTAGTTTAAAGAGTTTCATTATGCAAGAATTAAGGTTGAAAGAATTTGTTTCTACATTTCTTCTCAAAAATGAATTGGAATTAGTTCACAAAAAAGTTTAGGAAAAATCAGGTAAAAATAAAATATCTAAACCTGAAGAGTCCTAATTATTTTTCTTACTTTTTGCATGCAAAAAATAATTGAAGAAGAAAATTGATATGCTTAATTATTTTACACATATACCAAATGTTCTATCTTTGAATCTGGAGAATTGTTTTGAAAAAGAACTGAATATGCTATCCACAGTTAGATGGAAAGCAGCATACTTTTTAAAATACTTAGTTTTTTAAAACTATTAAGCGGAGGGAGAAAAGTTGAAACCATGTTGGTTTCATATTGTTCTATAGCTGCTTGTATTAAAATGTAATAGGCAAATTATTTGAGTAAAATTTTAATTCATGATATGTATGTGGTTAATAGCTATAAATTTCCGCAAAGTTTAAATTCGTTCAAGTTACTAGGAGCAATAGTACAAAATACTTTACAATGGAAAAGTTGATATAAAGTGAATGCTACTCGTTCACCAGTATCAATCCTGCTTCAAATTATTGGGCACTCACTTTTAATGTATCTGGTTGGCCAAACCATCTATTCTTAGGCATGTAGATGGAATAATCCTTTTTCTTATGTCTTCCTCAACTGTCTCAGGGACAGCTCGAAACTGTAACTTCAGTTCTTTGTCTCATAATTTCAACAGGATTATGTTGGCTTGGTTACCCTTGTACATCTACACTCCAAGAAATCCACTCTATTTTTTATCTGTTAAATGTCCCCTGAAAGTTGATGGATTACCCTCTGTAATGACAGTTTATCAAAAAGAAAAAGCAGTCTGCAGCCAAAAAACTCTTTAAAACAGTAAGGTAAATATGTGAAATGATATGCTTAAGAAGTAGAAGGCTCATTTAAGTATCTGCTTTAAAAGTATTTAAAAACGGCTGGGTTTTCCAGGGTGAACTTGCTTGTTGCCCTGCTTTCCAGCTAAGTTCAGTTCCAGAGCCTTTTCTTCAAGCCACAGCTGTCCAGAGGATCAAAAGGGTTAGGGTTTTTCCTTTGTCATTTTCCTTTCTGACAAAAGTTTCTTCAAGCCTAGAAAACCTCCTAAGGCTAGCCAGTGGAGCTGTAAGTTGATTACTGAGAAGATTCAACAGACTGTTCATGTTTATGTTAAAAAGATCCATCTTAGGAACTTAAGTGAGCTGTGCTTTGAAAAGCTCAAATATTATACACAATATCTTTGAGATAGTAGGTTTTTAAAATGGGAATTTCATGTACAAAACATAGATGAAATTTTGTGGTGCCACAAGACTGCATAATTACCAGAGCAAGTGAATGCCTCTATCATGCAAATATCTATTGGAAGCAGACTTTACTTGGAATAGTGAGATATGAGCTAACCACCAAGATCATCTGTTAGGCATTGTGTCCTAGGCAAAGTATCATCTTGTTACTCTTTTTTCCTTAATTTTGAGACCCAAATCCCTTTAAAAAGCTGTATTTTTACATTTGCTTGTTTGCTGATCTTTACTGTAGGATGTAAAGTTTATCAGATGCATTTCTGTCTATTCTTCTTCAAAACCCTGCTATGCTCTTTCTAATAATGGTAACCCTTAGGTTTCCAGTAAACACAGTTCCTATTCTTCAATAAGATTTGTGGAATTACGGATAGTCTTCAACTTACAACCATTTCTTTAGTGACCTTTCAAGGTTACAAAGTCACTGAAATAGGGACTTGTGACTGTTTTTTACATGACCTTTGTAGCATCCCCATGGTCACGTGATCAAAATTCGGATACTTGGCAACTGGTTCATATTTATGACCGTTGCTATGTCCCAAGGTGATGTGACCACCTTTTGCAATCGTCAAGCAAAGTCAATGCGGAAGCCAGATTCACTTAACAACCATGTTACTATCTTAACAACTGCAGTGATTCACATAATTGTGGCAATAAAGTCATAAGGTAGGGCACAACTCATTAAGCTATTGTCTGGCTTAGCAACAGAAATTTTGGGCTCTATTGTGGTTGCAAGTTGAGGACTACCTGTAGTCAGTATAGTGTGGATAAACTGGGGCCCTAAACTATAATGTAGATTATTAGCTATTTTTCTGAATTAATAGCATTGCTAAGTAGTCATTTATACAGTAAAAAACTGTCACTACAATAAAAATACAAAATTATGTAAAACGTTCTGCTAACATTAACACATTTTAATGCAGATTTATATTCAGCTTTCAAAAGCTAAGAACCATAGTGTAGTGATATTGGTAACAGGTGGATATTAGGACTCAAGTCAGTCACGTTCTTTCAGTCCAAACTATTTCATAGGATCATTGTAGAAGAATAAATGAATAATATATGTCTCTTGAGTGGTCAGAATATAAGTGATAATGTGCTTAATGAACTTAAAACCTGAAAATTTAATGGTTTACTCCCATCCAAGTGGATATAGGGATGCAGTAGGTGATCAACAACCAAACCAAATTCTTTGCATTATATATTTTTATATACTTTTTTCATTTTTCAAAAAATGTCATTGTGGAAAATGATACATTGCAATGTATGCTTAAATCATCAAAAGTTGACTTAAAAGTGATTGGTGTCTTATTTTTACACATACAGTAATTGATTCCATTCCTATTGATGAAGAAAAAGCAGATGTTTGTCAGTTATTGTTTCCTTTTTCTCACTTGATAGCAGCAAGCAGATAATAGAATAGCTGGGTTGGCACAATACATTATTCACCAATTACATTTTCATAGGTGTAACTTATTGAATTAAATCATGGTTTAGCTTGTTGTGAAAAGACAACTCACATGAAGGTAGAAATGTATTTCTTGTGATCTAATTGTATAGTTGATTTCAGTATTACAGCAATTCTATATCCAGTTTTGCACTTAGTGCTGTCAAAATGACTTATTGCAGGTGTTTGTGATAACTTTGGATATACTATTTTAGTGTAGGCCAATAAAAATGGAAAATATTTTCAATACGTATCCAGGTTGTTAACCTGGAAAACATGCACAATAAAACAACAGTGAAGAAAGGCAGAGCATTTGTTGGGGGGAGGGCAATTGATGAACTATGAGCCATGATGTCATGACATAAATCTTGTGACTTTTGGCATCTGATGTTGGGGCAGAAGTGTGAAAGATAGGTTCAAAATGTATCATTTTTTCTTTGGTCGTTGTTTAGAAGCCTAGAGATTTGGCCATAAAATATTATGCTAAAATAAGTAGGCTATAGCCCAATATAACCAAGGATGATGGTAGTGATATAAAGAAAGTAAACTGGGTCTGTGGTGGCAGGGATCAGTTACCACCATCTTTTATGGAGTATCTTTTGCTTGACAGTGTTACTGAGGAAATCAGATGGTTCCTAATATCCCAAGCGCAAAGCCTGCAATTCTATTATTTTTCTTTTATGATGAGACTTTGTATCACAAAGAACCATCTACTGTATTTAGATGATATTTCTATACAAATAGAAATCTCTTTGTATCTCGTTCTGTGCAGAGACAGTTTTATCCATGCCCTTGGTAGCTTCTAAATTGGATTATTGAGTGGCTATTGTTGCTTTTTCTAGACCAGGGGTGTCAAACTCGAGGCCTGCAGACCGGATCTGGCCCATGGGGTGCTTAGATCTGGCCTGCGGGGCCACCCTGGAAATATCAAAGGACCGGCTCGCAGTGCCTCTGCCAGCGAAAATGGAGTTCGGGAGGGCCTCTCCTGAGCTCCGTTTTCGCTGGCAGAGGGTTGCAGGAGGCTGTCCCAGCCAAAAACAGAGCTCTATCGGGAGCCCGTTTTTGGTGGCAGAGCGCTCAGGCCACCACAGGCACCCCTGACACGAGTGACGTCAAGCTGACCATGCCCCCCACCTCCCCCGAGATCAAACACAATCCTGATGTGGCCCTCAATGAAATCGAGTTTGACATCCCTGTTCTAAACTAATATTCCGTAACTTGACTGAATATCTTAATTTGAATATCCAGATGGTTTTGAAGCTTGAATTGTAGAAATATTCTGAACATAAACTGAGTCATTAAAGTCATATAACCTTGATAAATGTTTCTGATTGTGGGATTTTCTGAATAGTATGAATTCATCATGCATAGTTGCCTTTCTCCTGCTGCAATTGTCCAATGCTGTGGAAGTTCTTCTGGACATTCATATGATCAATAGAGCGGCATCTCTGTTTAACAATGTTATTTACAGAGCTTGTACTACTCCAAAATACTTCAATACCTCCATTAATGTGTATCTGTCCTGGAAAGTAGACAAGAGAGTGCCATGATTAATTTGCCCCAATAGGTTCAGTAGGTTTATGGTAAGCATGATTAATTCTCATAATGTGTGTGAGGATTTTCCAGACCTAGGAAGCTTATTAAAGGCTTATTTATGTTTGCCCAATAATCATTTTAAAACTTACGTTACAATTCTGTTTCCACGCCTGCTTAATGGAAAAAAAACAACAATCCACTTGTAAGTAGAGCAAACCTCAAGAGTAATGGTTATAACAGTGCTAGGGTAGAGTTTGCAGGCTCAAAAGTAGTCCTAAAAAACAATTCGTGTTTGTAATTCTATCTCGTACCTGATGTAGACTACACTATTTTAATAAATTATAACAATTTGGACTGAGTTATAAGCCAACATATAAATACAGTAGAACCTCTGGTCACAAACGCTTCTGACCATGACCAAATCGGGGTCCGACCAAAAAATTCACAAAATTTTTGAATCTGGTCACGAACACATACTCAGGTGGCGATCAAGCACGACCCCTGACCCAGAAATTCCTGAAGACGAAACATTAGAAGACAAAGAAATCGCCAAAGTTATGGAACAAATTATGGTTGTATATATGTATAGACATGCGTTTATTGTGTACCTTCAGTTACTAAAGTCTCTTCTTCCTTCCTCCATGAGCATTTATTTCTCTAACCACAAGAGACATTCCAAGACTTTGCTTAGGGACTTTGTTTCCTTAAGAAAGAAACGCTTCTCTATGTTTTGCCCTGAATAGTCCTTCCAAGTACCAGTGTATTTGTGAGACAGATGGACAGAGAGAGAAAGTCGGGAGGGGGCTCACCATCCATTCACAATACATGGCCACTGGCCCCTCTGTGGAAGAAGGTTGCTGAACCCTGGGTTAATCTTGATGTTGAAGCTGATCTAATATTTCAGGCTCTTGCCCAATTAAGGAGAAACTTCCTAACAGTGAGGCCAATTAACCAGTGGAACAGCTTGCCCTCAGAAGTCATGGGCGCTTCATCACTGGAGGTTTTTAAGAAGAAACTGGACAGCCACTTGTCTGAAATGGTATAGGATCTCCTGCCAGAGCGGGGTTTGAAGACCTCCAAGGTCCCTTCCATCTCCTCTCCTCTCCTCTCCTCTCCTCTCCTCTCCTCTCCTCTCCTCTCCT
>JANHFL010001477.1:86762-102691 GCA_032468155.1 Oxyrhabdium leporinum
TTTCGGCTTACAGCGTCTTGAAGCAGACGGATCCCAAAGGACCCGTCCTCGATCCAGGGTTCCCAACCCGGAAGTCCAGCATCCTGATATTTTAATGAATAAAAATTACACATTTTTGGAGTATCAGGAAATACACATGCACATATGCACACATTTATGACATGCAAATGCATGATAAAATACTTTGTGAAAGATTATTGGACTCTAATCTTGATTCAAATCCTAGTTCAAATAAGGATTCATTGGATGGGCCTGAGTAAATTTCATTTTGACTCAGCAAGGTGATGTGAAAATAATAACAACCTGTCATGGTTGTCATGGCAATAAGTTGAAATGGAGACTGTAAATCAATTTGGCAAGTTCACCGATAAAGAATAATAGTTTGAGTTTTTTATTTATATATACACATGCATATATGCTGAGAAAGAGTTTTAAATACTTTGGTCTTTATGTAATCAATTAAGCAGGGTATTCTGGGTAGCTTTATTGTAATCATATATTGCTGATAATCACTGAGCACATGAAAACATCTTGATTATCTACAGTATTTGATAATCTAGTGATTCTAACTTAATGAATTTGGTGCTCTTTGAATATTTTAGCCTACAACCTTCATAATTCCCATAAAATGCAACAGACATTGGGAATTGTGGAAAGAATTGTCCAATGCAATTATATATATTATATAGCCAACCCTGGTTGATCTCAAAAATTTAAGCAGGGTCAGATTTCATTAATTCTTAGCTTGGAGGTCACCAGAATCCAGGGATAAAGGTAGATAAAGACACTTATAAGGCATCCTGGAGCAAGGCAGTACAAACCATTCCTATTTCCCCCCCAGTAAAACTACCGTATATGGCCATGTCAATGATGTCACTTGGAGTTGAGAACGCTTCAAATATTCTTATTTTTCTGTCCAAGATAGTTGAGTTAAAGAGGAGAAAAGACATTAATATAACACGTTAATTTAGATCAGGGATGAGAAAAATTCTGACATGCCAAGCTATCTCATTCAAGGAACAACAGGCAGCCCAAGTAAGAATTAGTAGTTGACATGCGTAATAGATAAGTTTCTTGCTGTTTTTAATTCTTTTCACTATATAGATTAGCATATTAGAATTCATGAGTTACTGTGTTTTAATTTTGTTTCTGTATGTTCTCTTTCTGCGAGTTTTATTTATAAAAGTAATATCCTGCATTTTCATTGTTCTGTGCTTTTTGGAAAGCTTAAGAAAGTTGCCAAATGCAAATGAGTGGCTATGATGCTTACTTTCAACTTGCAAAAAATGATTTTGCTTTGAGAGTTATATTGTTTTAATGTGTTTTTATATGGGCAATATTTTCATTAAGTATGTGTAAACTATTCAGTAAAATCAATAATACTTTATAAATTGGTTATTCAACAACTGTTAGCTGAGAAAGTGTAATACTTTTAAAACAAGTTTTGCTTTTTTTTAGTTTTGCTTTTTTTTTCCTTTTAGATAAAATTGAAGAAGCACAGAAAGAACTAAATGAAACAGAAGATTCTAAAAAAGGTAAAAATCATGTTCCTTCTTATTCTTCCCCAGTCAGCCTCTTAATATAAAGACTGTGTAGTTCTGATGTGAATAAAAAGTTTAGTCTGATTTGGAATAATTTTAATGAAGAAAAAGCATGAAATAAATTCTTACAAAAAGCAATAAAAAGCTTGAATTGTACTAGTATGAAGAACATTTCTTTTCAAATGGAAAGATTAATGCTCCATGATACCCCAGAAAGTAATTATCACAATTATGTTATCATTCACTGCACGTACTCTTTTAGGCTATTACTTTATTTTCTTCATGGCTGCACATATATGCATATACAATACATATATAACATGTATATTATGAATTCATTAAAACACAGCTTTACATCCTGTAAGATAGTACTTGCCATGCTCGAAGAGTTATGAGTTATTTTGGGGGAAAGAAATTGGAAACACTAGTGACAGATTTCAGAATAGACCATAAGGATCGGTCTATCCTGATCTATTTGTTATGGGTCTGAAAGGACCTAAAAGTCTGAACCTTAGCACCTCTGTACTGTACAATATAAAACACTTGATTCTGATTCAATAACTGACTAGAAAATTCATTTTTGATGCAGAATTCAAAGAACAGTAGCATTTGTAATTGCATGTTTTTAAAAAACCCTTTCCAGTGCTGAAATAATGTATAAATGCCAGAATTATCAGAGCAGGGATTGTTTTGACAATAAAGAAGGAAGCACACTGTGTGTGTTGATTTAGTTCTTCAACTTTTAATGCTATTCTATCTTTATTATGTAGGAAACGTTGAATGCTTTTTTGCCAAATACAGAATTTCCATAAAGATACTGAGTATATTTTCAAATGGTTGTAGCATAATGTTTTGTGATACTTTTCATGGTTGTGAAATACTCAGTTTGAATAGAAAAACCAACAAGTTGCTCAGAACTAGAACATCAGTTGTGGAAGTTGGTAAAATAAAGTGTTATTGAAACCATAATGCAGTGTTGAAAATACCCTAGAATCAAAGATTCTTGTTGAGGCAAGTATTAATCTGGTTTGTAGTAGTACACAAGAGCAACCTGTAGAGGTCACAATTCTTTCATCCCCCAGACAGAATAATTCATGCAGTAGTTCCTTGGATGAAGATATTACAGAACTGAATGGGCAACAGATGTTATTCTTTCTTTTTATCCTTGCAAATTAGAAGAACTATATCTACAGCTACAGATAATTCGTACAAGTAATTATGTACAGTTACAGATAATTTGTGTTGGATAAGACCTTGAGAGTCCTTTGGCTGCAAAGAGATCAAATCACAGATTAAATCCTAAAGGAAATTAGAATAGGAGAGGGAGAGGGAGAGGGAGAAGAGAAGAGGATAGCAGAGTTGGAAGAGACCTTGGAGGTGTTCTAGTCCAACTCCCTGCTTAGGCAGGAGACCCTATACCGTTTCAAACAAATGGTCGTCTGATTCTGAGTTGTTCCATCTGTAACTTTGGATGGGTAGTACTCCACCAGACAGGATTGGTGTGTAATCTGGGACTCACAACTCCTGCTTGAGGAATAAGTGGTAGATGTAGTTAGGATAACCTTACACAAATCTTTGTGCGCATCAATTGCATCAATTCATAGATTGAGAGGTTCTAATGCCCAAGTTATTTCTTGTCGTTATTACTGTACTGCAATATGCTGTACTTAGCGCTGTCTTGAAAAGCATTTGGAAGCTTCAGTGCTTTCAGAATGCAGCATCACAGTGTTGAGTACACCAAGATTTGCCAATATGATACCTCTACAGCAAGAGCTGATTAGTTCTAGCATATTTCTGAGTACAATTCAAAATGTTGTCTTTCACCTTTAAAGCCATCCATGGTACAGGGCCAAGTTACTTGTGGGCATACGTCTTCTGTGAAACAATGCCATCTTGTAAGATTCAAGAATGTTATTGTGCCTTCCCTCCCCCATAAATCTGGGTGACAATGACTATGTTGCCCTTGAGGAAGTCTGTAAAATCCTGGCTTTTCCCAAAGGGATTAGGAGTGGAGGGTTTAGTGGAACCCAGTACTGCTCAATATTGTTGACAGAGGTGTCTCAGCTTTTGTATTTTGTATTCTAAGTTTGTTACATATGTATGCGTGTGTGCTTTGTTGTATTTATGCTATTTTTATTGTTTTGCAGAGTTTTATAAATAAATACAGAACATATTATGGAATATTCTTGAGTCAAACTTCATTTTAATCATATTCATATTAAATCCAGTATCCAGAGAGTAGCATAATTAAACTGTTCCCTCCAAAACATAAAGCTATAGTGGACCATAGTTAACTGTGCATAAATACTTAGACTATTTTTATTTATTTGCTTGTTTGTTAATCAGTTATGCAAGTGGGTTGTAATGGAATAGTAAATGATGAAAGTGGAATAACAAGTTCTGATACATTTCTTGTCTTTGTTTAGTAACATATATAAAAGAAGTTTGAGTAATATTTTGTAGAATTCAAACAGATTATAAGAAAGTGTAGACTCTGGAATTGTCCAAATTCCTGAAGTGTTATGTTGGACTTATCCTGCTGAATCAGGTACAGTAACTAGATGAGTTACTATGAGTTGTTGTTTTTTTTAAAATACGATAGTAGCTTAGTAGTTGCCAATTCCAAAAAGCATGGATCAAAAAGAACTCAGCATGGTGTGAGTTGAAACTGCTTTGTAAATTCAACTGCTCATTTGATGATGTGATTTTATTTCTTTGTATTTGGGCAGACATCTCCAAGGCTATTACAAGAGGGAACACAGACACAGTTAAAGGAGTGAAGCGTAAAAAGATTGTAGCTGAGAATCATCAGACAAAAATACCCAAATCACCTTTGAGAACTCCAGCTCAGGCAAAATCTAAAGAAAAAGTAGAAGACCGTTCGCCAACTTCTAAAATACTTCCTGATACTTCAGAGCTATTAAAAGAACCTCATAGTTTGGCTTCACAAAATGGGAAACAAAATAAACAAAATGTG
Organism: Oxyrhabdium leporinum; assembly: GCA_032468155.1. Taxonomy (NCBI): domain Eukaryota; kingdom Metazoa; phylum Chordata; class Lepidosauria; order Squamata; family Cyclocoridae; genus Oxyrhabdium; species Oxyrhabdium leporinum. Next base: position 91,281 of record JANHFL010001477.1, read on the forward strand.
GGGACATTTAATAGCGAGGTAGCTATTAAAGTATCTACAGCTGAGACTATACTACACACAAAACCATCTCTGTTACCTCAGTCCTTGAACTTAAATAAGTGGTCAGTAGAAGAATACAGTTCAACTCAACGAAATTTACCAGTGAAGAAAGGTTCCGCTAGCTGTTCAAGTATATCAAAGATAGATAACAATGAATGTATTAGTTTTGTTGATTGTAATAACTTGTCCTCCTGTACCAATACTGCATTTGATGTCTTACTGAAAGCTATGGAGCCTGAACTGAACACTTTAGCACACGAGTGCCCTTCTAGTGGAATGCAGATGGATAAACTGAGACCAAACAGAACTGTTAACACCTCTTCCTTTCTTGCATCCAATACACGGAGTGCCCAAAGTCACGAGGCTTCATTACAGCAAAAAAATGTAGCTGCATCTCAGTTTTATCCTTGCACTTCACAGACTGTGCATGTAACAACATCAGGGAAGACTTCACAAGCACAGATGCACTCAATTGCTCACTCAAAAGAACAAGTTCCCGCAAAAGCTGGACAACACAATCAGCAAGTAACTGCATGCCCAAATTTCACTAGTTCTGTGGTACATCAACAGAATCAGGAAAATCTCAAACTCCAACATATATACAGCACAGCAGTAACTTCCTCAGTAACCTCCCAGTCTTCTGTTTCTCAGGCTTTTTGTCAAAATCACCTAGTAGCAAAGTCGTCTTCTCCTTTGTCAATTAATCCGGCTCTACTACCCAGCTCTACTGCCCAGATACCTATAGTTCCCTTGTACAATTCAGCCCAGATAGCCTCCATTGTCAGCCATGGCGCAGAACAAATATGTAACCTTAAAGTCCAGAAGCCTAAAAAAATGGGAAAATATGTCTGTGAATATTGTAACAGGGCATGTGCTAAGCCCAGTGTTCTCCTAAAGCACATTCGCTCCCATACAGGAGAACGACCGTATCCTTGTGAGACCTGTGGATTTTCTTTTAAAACTAAAAGCAATTTGTACAAGCACAAGAAATCGCACGCTCATGCTATCAAAGTTGGGCGTGTCCTCCAGCCAGACTCTTCCGGGCTGTTTCTCTCCCATGAATCAGATAAAGCACTTAGCATTCATTCGGATGTAGAAGAAAGTGGTGACAGTGATGATGAAGGCACGGCGGATGAGAGGCAAGATGATCAAGGATCATTAGAACTGGAACCGACTCACGTAGTGAAAATCTCTTCTAATTCCGAACCCTTACATAAAGGTAATCCCATCTCACTAAGCAACTCGGAGTTTATGGTAGGCAATTCCTCATTTCAGGAGTCAACTAGTCAAGCAAGAACAGCTTTACCTAAGGTAATTGTTTACCCTATAAACATGTCTCCTTTACAACATGATTGTCCCAGAGTAACAGTCCCCAACTCTACAGTTACGAATGTGAAATCAGATACAGCTTACAGTGACTTGATAAAAGATTTTGATACAAACAAACATCAGAAAAAACAAATAGATATTTCTGAGGAACAGCCCGGAACCCCTATAGGGGCAACAATACATGCACAGTTACAAAGACAGCAGGCAACAGATTATTCTCAAGATCAAGGAAAATGTCTCCTGAGCCCAAGAAGCTTAGGTAGCACTGATTCAGGCTATTTCTCACGTTCAGAAAGTGCAGACCAGACCATGAGTCCACCAGCTCCATTTCTGAAGGGACCCCCCACAACTGAAAAAGACTTAAGTAAAATTTGTGGGCCACGAATGAGCACCACAGTGGTTACTGCTGCACAGACTACTTGTGGTGACAAGTCTTTTCTTTCATCTGGTCAAATGAGACCACCTTTGGCCACAAAAACCCTTGAAGAACGCATTTCAAAATTAATATCTGATAATGAGGCAGTAGTGGATGACAAGCAATTGGACAGTGTGAAACCACGTAGAACATCCCTTTCTAGAAGAGGAAGTATTGATTCTCCCAAATCCTATATTTTTAAAGATTCCTTCCAGTTTGACCTAAAACCAATGGGGAGAAGAACAAGCTCAAGTTCTGATATACCAAAGTCTCCTTTTACACCAACTGAAAAGTCCAAGCAAGTTTTTCTCTTGTCTGTACCAACCCTTGACTGTTTGCCCATAACCAGAAGTAATTCTATGCCTACTACCAGTTATTCAGCTATACCTACCAATGTAATACCTCCTCCACATCCACTTCGTGGAAGTCAGTCTTTTGATGATAAAATTGCCTCTTTGTATGATGATGTGTTTGTGCCAGGACCTTCCCCTCCACAGCTCCAGACTGGGCACACTCGCACGCTTGTTCGTCAAACAGCAATAGAAGATTCGTCATCCAGTGAAGGGCACACATTTGGACCGGCGCGATCTGTAGATGAAAGTTACGGATGCAGTGTATCAAATGAATTCTTAATGGCAAGAAGCAAATCATTTGTACAAGGCTCAAATTTGGATAAAATTAAAAAATCACATCAAGGCCGAGGGATAATGTTTGAGTGTGAGACTTGCAGAAATAGATATAGAAAACTGGAGAATTTTGAGAACCATAAAAAGTTTTATTGTTCAGAGTTGCATGGACCAAAAACCAAGGCAGCTATTCGAGATTCTGAACATAAAACTATTGTGAACAGTACACAACCACAAATCCTTCATTACCGAGTAGCAACCTCAACTGGTGTATGGGAGCAGACACCTCAGATAAGAAAAAGGAGGAAAATGAAAAGTGTTGGAGATGAGGATGAAGAAGCACCAACAAATGATACTAGTAGACTGTCAAAGAATATTGCAGAAGTAGAGAGCCAAAATAAACTAGGAGACGCTGTCTCTAAACAAGCTGCTCTCCTGGATTCATACAACACTTCAGTTCAGAGGCTGGCACAAGATGAGACAGAGATTCAAATCACAGAGCAAGCCACAGAGCCAAAAATGTTGCTGCATGGGAAGAATCACAGTGTTCCAATTGCGCATGAAAAAAATGAGCTGAAAAGGCAAGGAGCTGGAATTTCTGTGATTCAGCACACAAATTCCCTAAGCCAACCTAGTTCATTTGAAAAAGCAGATTCTTTCGAAAGAATATCACCTATTTCTTTTCCAGCTAACAAGCCTGAGAAGTTCCATTCCTTGAATAATGCAATTAAAGAAGAGAAGCATCCACTCTTAAGTGTTTCCCAAAGTCTTCAGGCAGCCGAAGCAACACGGCATCAAATTCATCATGAATGTAGAGTTTTTCCTAATGAAAATAATGCAACAGTACAGCCACTAAGACTTGTTCGCCAACATAACATACAAGTTCCTGAAATACTGGTTACAGAAGAGCCAGATAGAGACCAGGAATGCCAATGCAGTGATCTTGAGAAAACAGAAAAATTTAACTGGCCTCAACGAAGTGAAACACTATCAAAACTACCCACCGAAAAACTTCCTCCAAAAAAGAAAAGAATTCGTTTGGCTGAAATTGAGCAGTCATCTGCTGATTCGAGCTTTGAATCTACACTTTCTAGAAGTTTCAGTCGGGAAAGCAGTTTATCACGTGCATCTAGCATCTCGGCATCTTTTGATAAAGATGAACTCACTAAGAATGAGAATGCGTCCAAAGCAGACCCTGTTAATAAATCAGTGGAATTCATCATCATTCCTCCCTGTTCAAACACACTTGGTGTGCCTGGTCCTCATTACAGAGAAATGCGACGTGCTGCTTCTGAACAAATTAATTGTACCCAGCCTTCCATGGAAGTATTTGACTCTAGGAGCAAGAGCTTTGATTACGGAAGTGTGACCACATTGAAACCTGCATCACTTAAAGAGATCTCCTCTTCGAAATTGAATGCCAGTAGTGGTGGCCCTGGACATGTACCTCTTTTAGAAAGGAGGAGAGGACCTCTTGTAAGACAGATCTCTTTAAATATTGCTCCAGAAAAGAATCTGCCTGACACTGTATCACATGCTTCCTTGCAAACAGCTCTTCAAGCAGATACTTCAACAGAGTCTTTTCAAAAGTTGCAAAGTTCTGAGACACCTTTGGAGGACATTTCTTTAGGTTCTCAGCACCCGCAAAATTATAGCAAGACTTTGCAGGAATCGGTAAAGAGCAACAACTTTCTTAATTTTCCCTCCACTCAACAGTCTATAGGATCGAGTCTAAATCACCATGATCAGCAGTCCTTCCTTAGTCGTAATTCCCAAGTGTCTCTTAAAGGATCAGCGCGAGGAACTCAAAAGACTGCTAACCAGCACTGTAAGCAAGGCGATTGTTTTGCACCTAAATATCAACTTCAGATTAAAACCTTGCAAGTAGAACAGCAATACCCTTCAGGTCTTCCGGGAATAGCTGGCATGGATCAAGCTGGGCCTTCATTAGAAATATTTAGTAAATTAAATAATAGCAAGTCCAAGCCATATGTAGCACAGCCGTTGCAACAAACTGTTCCTAATAACAACAGCAGTTCAGTCTATCAGGCAGAACCTTTTGTTGTTCCTGTACGTATTCACAGTAATATTCCATCTTATGGCTTAGCTTCTGTTGCACCCATTCCTCAAATTCTAGTTACCCAGGATCAAGTAAGCCAGCCTCTTTGCCTACTAAAAACTGCATTGGTGACAGTAGCAAAAGATCAGGCTTCGATGCCAAAATCCCACAAAAATCATCTGAGGTGTTTGCCGTGTTCCCAGCCAATATCTTTGTTTGAAAACTTAGTTTATGAGACGGAAGGCAAGATGCCAGTTTCATTAGGATCTTTAAATCTGATTCAGAAAGTGCCAGTTGGTGGCCTTTTCCCTCAACAGGAAGCCACAGCTTCAAGTAAACGCATGCTTTCCCCAGCCAATAGTTTAGATATTGCCATGGAAAAACATCAGAAACGTGTTAAAGATGAAAGTGGAGCTGTTTCTATCACAGGTGCTGTATCACTGCATCCACTGAACATTAAACCAAATGAACTTAATAAGCAAAAGAAGCCACTTTTGGTACGACAGAGCTGTACCACTGAGCCCCTTGAAAGTTTCCCATTGGATCTGGAGGACAAAAGCTGTGGAGTCAATAATTCATCAGATGTCTTGTTTTCTGGTTCACCTGAATCTGCTCAGTCTAAAAGTTACTCGTTTGTAAAAGACTCCTTAGAACAAAATAGCCTACCAACTTCTGGAACCACAAACTTTGCAGGCAGAAGGCCTCATCAGTCTGTTCCGCAGAACACGCCTTCATTTCTAAAAATTCTAGGTGACGGTCAAGAAAGGATGTCCCCAGAATTTAGTGAAAACAAGAAACTCAATATACACAGCCAAGCAAATTCTGGAACTGTTTTTTCTGCTGTACATACAGGCGATACACGGAGATTATCTTTTCCAAGCCTAAAGACAGCAACAAACTTTACATGGTGTTACCTGTTAAAAAGGAAACCAGTACATCTATTGCAACGTGACCAACAGTCTTCAGCTTATTCTTCCTGGTCTATCAGTCCCAACAATTCCAACCCGCTTGGTTTGCCAACAAAGATTGCACTTTCCCTCTTGAATTCAAAACAGAAAGATGAAAAATCATCTTATACTCAAGCAATAAGCACCACCTTCAAATCTGACACATTGGTCTACTCAAGCAAATGGGAGAACAACTTACTTAAGGTATTTAATAACTGCATTGACTACACTTACCTTAAACGGCAAAATTCTAAATTTAAAATATTTAAATATCTTTTTTTTAAAAAAGTGTAACAGGTTTGCATTTGGGAAGAACTTCATAGTACTCTGTATATTTTTGTATTGGTAATACAGCTTAATTACATTGCTAATTACAACATGATCACATTTCATGAGAAGTATAACTTTAGCAGTAAAAAAGCCAGCTGATTCTGGAAAGAGCTATATATATATATGTTCTTTGAACATTTGACATGTGTAGAATGGGATATATAATTTCTCTTAAATTCGCCAGATGAATTTGATTTTTTTTAAAAAAGTGAGATGAAATATTAAGGCCTTCAAGATACCTTATGCTACAGTTTCCCCAAATCAAGGTTAACCATTCTAGAGGTGTGCAATAGCCAGATAATATCTGCATGAACAGATCTTATCAAACTGATGAAAATGTGAGGAATGTTCAGTTATTTATTTCAAACAATATATTGCTCCTCAGCTCTCAATAAACACAGGCAGTTTATAATCTAAAAAAAAATACAAAACTACAAAACATACAAAAGAATGGTGTATGGGTCCAGAAAGAACATATAACCAATAACCCATCCAACAGAAGCTCAAAAGTTGGTCTAATCCAGAGCCTGGGAGAATAACCAGGTCTTTAATAACTTCCCAGACAGCATTGTGGTAGAATCCATCTGCATATCTGAGGAAATATTGTTCCAGAGGGCAGGTACCATAACAGAGAAGGCACATGTTCTGGGTACCACAAGATGACATTGCTAAAGTGATGAACTTCACAACATGCCCACTCCTATCTATCCATTATTATGGAACATAATGCAATTTAGAGTTTTATGTGCTCATAGCAGCAATAATCATGATAGTGAACTCTTAAAAGTATCAAATGAAATTCTCAGTACTCAGTTCAATTTACAGATCTATTAGTAGCATACATTCCATGAAGCACCTGCCATTTTTAAAGGAAATGGCAGCTGCTTCATGGAATCAACAGTATTTTAATGAAAGGACAAAACATAGATGCTTCTATAAACAGTTGCACTAAAACTTGTTATGGCAATATAAGAGTAACTTGCGCATGTGCATGCACGCACACACGCGCGCGCACACACAGAGTTTGCACATCAATTCTTGGAATAAGAGATCAAGAGTAATATACATTCACCTTCTACAGGTATAAATGAAATTGTTCCATTTCCACACACACACACACACACACACACTAATGTTTTAAATATAGTTCCAGGACTACTATTAACTGAAGTAAACGGTTAAATAGCTCCCCCTCTTAGATCCTTGATTGCTAGCCAAGTTTATTTTGTGGTAATATTTCAAATTATATAAGAATTCTGACTTCATTTGCCCAAATTACTTAATTTACTGGAAAGAGCGTGTATTTATCATTTTTTTGTTTAATAGTCTCTCCTTAGTCCAGCATTTCGTAACATTCTTCTCAGTTGAAAGCTGGTAAAACTGAGATCATAGATACAGATTTATAACCTTGGTTATATAATGTAATGTTCTTACAAGTTTATACTTACTGGTACTTTTGAAATGCTATATGTATACCCAGTGTTAATGAAAGGCCAAACATGGAAATATTCCATATTTAATGAGGCTAATCTTTATGTAGTTATTTTTTTTGAAGTAACTGCAAAAGTTTATACTGCAGGCTTATTGCCACTATTTGTTTAGTATGTTCTTTGCCTTTTTTCTTGATAGCTCGTCAAATATTTACATGAAAGGAATATGAGAGGGGAAAGGAGTTATATGAGGGCACAGTTTGAGACTCTGAAGAAATACATGGTACCTACAGTCAGAAAGTCGCCTTTGTCACTCTATTTTTCCCTTCTGAGTCCTCACTCCTAGTGAGGAAGAAGCAGTGATTTTGACTTCAGTAAAAGGCAAGAGGGGTTAGCTTTCTTTCATTTTACTCTCATTTGGATTAGACTATTGCAGATTTCATAATAATTGAAGTGAACATTCTGGCCAACTTTGTCTATATTAGTTAAGTCTTTTTAGTATTTAGATAGAAGACCATTAGAAAATTCCTGGGGAATTGGCGGTAGTGAATGTATTGCTGTGAAGAAAATTTTATGGCTTTGCTTATGCAGTTAGCAGGAATCAAACTTGACTTGAGAGCATTTTTATCTTTTGAAGCATATACACTGTTAGTAAAAGTCATACTAGTCAATGGAATTTACCAGAATGCATTGGCTATTAAGCATTCTATAAGCTGCCTCTTTTCTTTCCTCCTTTGTCTAGAATCATTTCCTTTTGTTTCATCTCCATCCTATTCTATTTCATGCACATAATTTTTCTTTTCTGTTTCTAGCTAGCCTTTGCATTCATTATGTCTTCCTTGTTTATTGTTTCTTACTGTTTCAGTTGATGTATATGTGTGTCAATATATATAGTATGTATGTCTACATAATGTATGTATGTATATGTGCTGTGTGTGTGTGTGTGTGTAGAAAGAGACAGAATAACAGAGAGAGAGATACTATAGATAGTAGCTGGATAGCATAGTGGTTAGAATGGCACACTTTGATGCGGGAAACCAAAGTTTGAATCCCAGCCTGTACCTACATTGCAAGTAGGGTTCCTTTGGCAAAGATCTCCTAATGCTGCACCTGTTTACCTTATATAAGGGTACAAACTAAGGGAGTCAGATCAGCTCAGACATCACCACGATTAACAAAATCTGTGCTAGATATTGGGGACCCAGGACAATCCGATTACAAATGGGCTACTGGAACAAGTCATATATACATGAAATAAAAGATTTGGAATTGATGGAATGCTACTGCAACAATAGACCTAATGAGCGGGGATATATGAAATGTATACGGGAACTATGAATGGACAGAAGACCTACATCCACACTAACTGATAAACAGTTAGTTACCCAATGCTTCAACTGCTGTCACAACTTGAATCAGACCAACTACATATTACATCCTGGACTTAAGGAAATCCTGAAGAACAACTGGATGTGCAGCCAACACCTAAAGCTGGAATGTTACTGCCACCCCTTCTATTACAGAGCACAGCACCCCTCAAGATTCATTACTGAGGCTCTTTGGAGCAGTACCATCAGTTAGCATGCTAGAAGATGCCAGTAGAGCCTTCATGGCAATCCCAACTATCACCGTAATTCAATGAACTGGTGTACACTACAGCAATTCTGGAGATGCTTGATTATGCAATCAAAAAAACCAGCAATACGCAAAATCAGAATCAGACAAAGAGGGAGAGGGAAAGAGAGAAAGAGAAGGTATGTTGGAGGGAAGGATAAAGTCACAACAGAGAAAGGTTAATCAACTGGTGGAACTACAGAAGACTGTAGGCCTCAGCTACTGAAAAAAATGCCAGGGCTGACTTCATCTGAAGGCCTAGGGATTGCTAAACAAAAGCTCAAAGCACTGACACTAGGCTAAGAAGATACTCTAGAGAATCAGAGGCCAAAAAGATGACCTGTATTCTAAAAAACTGTCTAAGGTTTACTCCAAATTGCAGTGTAACAACACATGAACAGTAAAGCCACCAACAGCAGAAACTGAATAGTACTGGAAGAACATATGAGAGAAAATAAAAATACATAACACCAGTGCAAAATGGCTGTAGGACCAAAGAGCAGACCGCAGCAATTTTCCAGAATAGGAATCAGTCACCATCACAGTAGCAGACATCCAACGGTGGGTCAAAACATGAAGATCTGGATAGCACCTGGCCCAGATGTGATCCACATTACTGGCTAAAGAAACTATCAGCAGCGCATGAATGTCTAGCTTGCATAGATGAACCAGCTAGTAGCAACCTAGATTGGCTAACACAAGAAAGGACAGAGCTGATTACAAAAGACCCCACAAGGAAGCAGTACTGTCCAACTGTAGGTCAATAATCTGTCTCCCCACAACATGGAAAGTCCCACTAGGCATTATAGACAGACGTTGTGGGATCATATGTGCCAGTTCATGAGCACACAGAGGCTCAAAACACTGTTTGCTCATACATAGAGGTCTAAACAGGCCAATCTGAGCACAGCCTGGATTGACTACAAGAAAGCTAAAGCTCAGTGCTCCACACATGGATTTGTGGATGCCTGGCACTATACAAAGTCAATAGAATACTGAAGATATTCCTCAGGAATTCAGTGGGACAGTGGAAGACAATACTGGAAATCAACTGAAGACAGCTTGCAGAAGGACCCATCAAGTGTAGCATATACCAAGATAATGCATTGTCTCCATTCTTGTTCTTCATAGGCTTGAACCCCCTCAGCTAGATAATCACAAGGACTGGATACAGATACAAGTTCAAGAGTGAAACTGCTATCAGACACCATATCTATATGGATATGTATGCTAAAAGCAAATGAGACATTGACTTGATATGGATCTATAGAGAAAACATTGGGGCTGGAGTTGAAGAACTGTAGGACTGGACATACCTAACCTGATAGTAATCAAGAGAGGGAAGATAATTCAGACTGAGGAGGTGGAATTGCAGGAGGCCACATAGCAGACATACAGACCAGCTAGAAGTATCTTGGTTCCTACCGTCACAAGGGAGCCACTATTAAATGAACAGCAACATTCAAGGATGCCAAAGGATGACAGGTCCTGAAGAGGCAGTTCAATGGGAAGAACAAGATCTACGCCATCAACATATACATCCTGCCAGTCACCAGATACCCTGCTGGTATAGTGAGATGACCAAAGAAGGATATGTCTGCTGATGCAAACACTTGAACACTCCTTACAATGTATGGAGGTTTCTACTCCAAGCTGAACACCCAGAGACTGTACAAAAGCCAGAAAAGGGGCAGACAGGGTATCAAAGCCAGCATCCTGGGTGAAAACAGGGTATCAAAGCCACTGCCCTGGGTGAAACCAGTAGCATCTAGGAGTACATCAGTAAGATGACACCCAAAGATTAGCTATTGAGTGAATTGGAGGAAGATCAAGCAGAGGAAATACCTTGGCCTTGTATGGGATGTACCATTGACAGATAACTGAGATACTGACTTTGAAACTCATAGCAGTGGCTGTAAAGGACTGGACTAAAAGACAACACTAAAGCACTTATCTTAGCAGCACAAAAACAGACACTAAATACCAGGGTCTACCACATTAGATAAGACCCAAGATGGTGATTGTATAGAAAAGCTTTAGAAATAGCCCAACACAAAGTGGCAAGGTATAAGATACAGGCAGGAACAGCATACATTGAAGGACACAACCAAGTAGGTTGCATTGTGTACAGGAATATCTGAACAATATATGGACTAGAGTAGACTATTTCAAGTCCAAATGGGAGATTCCACAGAAGGTTGAAACAGGGCTAAGGAATAATAACAGGGCTAAGATCGTGTGGGACTGCCAGGTCTAGATGGATGGGAAGGTCTGATCAAACCACAAGTGGTAGTAGATAAGGACCAGAAGGTAGCAATAGCCCTTAGACTTATATACCGCTTCACAGTGCTTTACAGCCCTCTCTAAGCGGTTTACAGAGTCAGCATATTGCCTGCAACAATCTGGGTCCTCATTTTACCTACCTCAGAAGGATGGAAGGCTAGCAGTGGTGATGACTGTAGTGGTGCCAAGTGACAGCAACATCAGGAAGAAGATGTCTTCAAAGATGAAAAAGTACCAGGCCCTCAAGGAGAAGCTATAGATGATCAGTGGTGAAATCTAAAATTTTCCACTACCGGTTCTGTGGGCGTGGCTTGGTGGGCATGGCTTGATCATGTGACT